>JAMZEH010000023.1:0-287500 GCA_024699665.1 Ostrea denselamellosa | reverse complement strand
ATAGCATAAGCTTACATTTTGTATCTTTAAGGTTGTCAGATTGATGTAATCACTGTTCAATTATTCAGTGGCCATTTGTACTACATAATTTTACAGTTGCATTCTATAGTTTATATATATATATATATATATATATATATATATATATATATATATATATATATACTGTTACTATTGTTTGATTATTGTTTGAAGAGGGTCGAATTTGTAGTACTGTCAATCTTTTGAACGATTATTTTCAATTTTTACATTAAAAGAACTATGAAGAGAAAAACACGTGTAATGGACCTACAGTGTGTTCAAACTTGACCTCTCTGCACTCAAACTCTACTTTTGATTTTATTTGCAGAAACGGTTGTTTTCAACACTTAATTAGCAACACAAATCAATCACTACATTAAATTCATGCATGTTATGTTTTGTAACAATATTGTTATGGAAAAGTTGAAAGCTAGTGACTTGCACTTAAAAAAAAGACCGCAGGAGTCATATAGAAATTGAAAGTTTAAAAGGGCATATACTAAGAACATTGTTAGTTTTCGAAATTGTATACAAGTTGCAATGTCTTGCCTCAAAATTTAAGATGACACTTTAATAATTGGGGGTTCTAGCTCAAAAAGCTAAATTTTCGTGCAAAATTTTGGGTAAATTGATATGTACAGATCCACATTTATGAGAATCGATGTTGCGTTAAGTAAAATATACCAACCAATTTACAACATTTGAATTAGTTCTTAGTCTTCACTATCTGTATCATAAATCACAAAACTGATTGATTGTATATTGTTTAACGTCCCTCTCCAGAATATTTCATTCATATGGAGACGTCACCATTGCCGGTGAAGGACTGCAGAATACGCCGGTTTCGAGATAGTCTCCCTTGACGGCGCTCTTTACGATAGGTGGGACTGATTTAGGTCAGTTTGTATATATTAACAACTGTCATTTACTATGCCCGTGTATCATTGTTGCGTGCCGGGGTGTACATCTTCGACGAGAAAATTTGGTGATTTGGAGAAATATCCTCATATGAGAGATGTTCAGTTTTTTCGCTACCGAGAAAGTCTAATCCGAGGGCCAGGCAGCAGTGGATAAGGCTCATCAGACGGGAGAAGTCTTGGGTACCGGACAAGTATACAAGGATTTGTTCATGCCACTTTGAGCCAAAATCATCGGTACCTACCCTATTCCCCTACAACAATTACAAAAAATCCAGCTTATTATTAGTAGGTAAGAGAATTATTGACTCTTAGTCTTACAACGAATTATAATCAAGCAGCCAATAGCTTAGCAGACGACATTAAACTTTCCTTTTTTACGTTTCATTTTCCCCCTCCAAATAACAAGTTCCTTATTTGGAATCAGATTTGCTGACATGCAGCTAGTGTTCTATGTATGTGATTTATTATTATTAATTTGTGTATTTATTAAGACACTGAATAAATGTGCACTGTAAACTTTAATACTTTTTAAAGTTGTAAATATGGAAATTCCTGAAAAATCATATTACTATGAGGAAGATGACATCCCATATGTATCAAAAGAGATAGATATTCAACAGACTATGTCAGATGGTATTTATCATAGACTCTGATACCTACACATTCTTTTTGATATATGTTTAATGCAAATGTGTTCAAAATTTGTTTGAATTCACATGGTCTTATTATATAAGCTAGGCTGCAAAGTATATTTCATAATTGACAAATATATATATATATATATATATATATATATATATATATATATATATAACTTCAGGTACATTCAATGAGCAACATGTCCTTCTCTTGACCATGTATATAGAACTGGTTCATCATCTGCTGATGTTGAGGTACAGGATACAACAGTGCAGACAGATACAACCATGGACAACATTAGAAGTATGTTTGATGAGATCAAAGGGCTTCAATCAAAACTTAATGACAAATCCACTCTTTTGAGGAAAGCATTTACAGACACTGTTACAAAAAATGATGAAAATGTTGGATTGTACACATGGTTACCTTCACTGGCAATGCTGCTTTGTATTTTCAACATTTTAACTGCAAAATGTTCTTCATTGAAATATTGGTCAGGTCAACATAGTGCTCAGGAGACACAAATGATGCAAGGAACAGATATGGAAAGCCTGGTCCAGCAAGAAAATAAACTTTATTTCAGGAATTTATCCATACCCTTGTTCGTTTACGTTTAGGCCTCTTTGAATTTTTTTTATTGCTGATCTGTTTGTAATATCTAAAACAAGAGTTTCTCAGATTTTTATAACATGGATAACTTTTATGTGAAATGTATTTGGAAAGTTTTTGAGGTGGCCATCTAAAAAGCAAGTTAAAAATATATGTCATTGTCATTTAGGAAACATTACTCCAATACTCGCGTCATAATAGATTGCACTGAATTTTGAATTTTTTTTTTTTATTTTTTTTTTTTTCTTTGCAAAGACCAAGATCTCCAACTGCTCAAGCAGCTACATATAATACCTATAAGTCACAAAACACAGCAAAATGTTTGCTTGCTATAACACCATCAGGAAATATTACTTTTGTATCTAAACTTTATGGTGGATATGTATATTACTGAAGATTCAGGGTTTTTAGATTTTGTGGAAGCAGGTGATGATACTATGGCTGATCAACAATTTACAATAAGAGATTTAGTTACTGACAACAAAGCAACTTTAAATATCTCTCCTTTTACTAGAAAATGTTCTTGGGGGGGGGGGGGGAGAAAAGACTTAACGTTAGTGAAATCAAACAGACATGTAAAATAGCAAAACTTAGAATACATGTAGAGAGAGAGAGCTCTACAGATACTTAAGTTGTTTACACTTATAGGAAATATTATTCCATGGTCGCTCAAACAGTAACTAATCAAATGATCAGAGTTTCAACTTTTCTTTGTAACTTGATGCCAACATTAGTGAGAAAGTAAGACAGCATTTTATACAGAAAACTGGAGAATACATCAAGTGCAAATACTTGTATGTACTATTGTTATATGTAATTACATGTACCATAATATTGCACGGGCATGAGTACAATATATCATTTTTATATTTTGCTGAAGTTTTGATTCACAGGTATTTGATAAGACCATGTATCATAAAAAAAATTTAATTCCTGAACTAAGAATAATGTGTATAGTCCATTGTCAATCATTACATGCATTTTGGTTTGTGTTCAGACATGTTCATAAAATATTTGCATCAGGAATTAAGATAATCAGAAAATATTTTGAAAACAATTTATGCTTGTATTAGCAATAAAACTATATTGCATTCATTCTGACTTAATTTGGACATAAAAATTTACAACATTCCTCTCAACTTTGGCAGTAAAAAATCTTTGATTTTCTAAATAGTGAATCCCACAGCAATGGATTAAAGTAAATTCTTTCACTGTGAATTTTGTGTTTTCCATTTTTGACACCACCTTCTAAATACAGTATAAAATCACACCATTGTACATTTGCAACTGCCATTTGAGTTTGAATTTGTGTGTACCAATTAGAGGTCTTTTAATGTCATACACCCATTCTCATCCTTTTGAACATGATAATTTTCACTGAAAATCGTATCTAAAGTAAAATTTCTGAATTTGTATGGACATTTAATTTTAACTTTTTTTTAGCCAATTCTCGAAGCTGGTGGACGCTATAGTCACCAACAGTCAGTCCCCGTTCAATCAAAATTTGTTTAAGTTGTGGTTTTAGCAAAGAATCTACGTTTAAAGACATGTCTATTTATAGCGAGCTTTTGTTTTCAATAGTGACGTGTCCCACTTTCACTTCAACTGGCATGCTATACGCGCTTCTAAACAGGAGAGTTCCTATCTCGAAACCTATCCTTGGCGCTTATGGCCTTTGAGCAGGGAAGGATCTTTATCATGTCACACCTGCTACAACACGGGACCTCGGTTTTCCTCATCCGAAGGAACGCCCCATTTAGTCGTCTAAAACGACAAGCAAAGGTTAAGTACTGAGAAGTACACAACCAAGGATACAAATATTGATACTATTTGAAATCGTACAGCTTTAGAGTTTTTTGATTAAACAATTCTTCCGCCACAAAATTTAGTCCTTTCCAAACCTTTCAAAACTTGAATTGACGTAACAATTTTCAGCTGGATAGGTTTATTTAATAAATGTGTGATATATATATGGACCAATAAAATAAGCATTGAACAAGCATCTATAATTTGTAGCATCATGTGCGCGTTTTCTTCATAGGAATTTCAATTCTGTAATGTCTGAAATCTTTTGATGGTAAAATATAACCATCATTGAATTATTTTTTAAAATCCCTACACACCGGTCGCTCAGTGGTTAGAGCGTTCGCTTCGTAACCAGGAGGTCGTGAGTTCGAGCCCCGCTCGTGCCATGGCCGCGTCAAACCTAAGGCATAAAAATTTGTAGTGATTGCTCCTTCGCCAAACGCTCGGCATTTAGATGCGAGAATCACGGGTCTTTCGGATATGACCTAAAAACGTAGGCAACCGGTCGCGGTAGCTCAGTGGTTAGAGCGTTCGCTTCGTAACCGGGAGGTCGTGAGTTCGAGCCCCGCTCGTGCCATGGCCGCGTCAAACCTAAGACGAAAAATAGGTAGTGATTGCTCGGCATTTAGAAGTGAGAATCACGGTCTTTCGGATATGACCTTAAAAACGGAAGTCCCGTGTCAGGGTTGCCGTTGGCACGTTAAAGAACCCTCACTGCTACGGCCCTGAGCGCCAAGCATAGGTCTAAATTTGTGGTAGTTCACCTACAACTGGTGACGTCTCAATATGAGTGAAAAATTCTCGACGGGACGTAAAACAAAACAAACAAACAAGAAAATCCCTACATTTACATATTACACAACTAATGCAAGTATCATACATAATGGTATATGTTTCTGAGCGAAAAGTCGAGCGCTCGTGTGTGTATCAGGACATTTGTTACTCACTGTACATGCAACAGAAATTCGAATACTCAGTTAACATTACGGAGACTATATACTAATTAGATTATACCCTATCATAAGTAATGATGTACTCTGGGTAGCACTGATTAGGGTCATAGATGACGAACTCGCGAAATAACCACTTTCCCTCTACGATGATGGAATCGTAATGAAAGTGTTCCCCGATTGTACAGTCTGTGGTATGGCACGTGGTGCATGGGGGGTGTCTATAGTTCTTCTCCTTTCCTGATACAAAGGAATTACCAATCAACAAACGGACCAGCAGCATCTTAAGACCCGTCTGCTGACGCCTGTCTCTGTCATCTGAAACAAATACGCAATGGGAAACTGAATTCATAAAGAATACAAACTTTGTATAAAAAGTAACTAAGGTTATTATCCGAAAAAAGTGTTTCCACTGACTATTTTTGTTTTGTTATAATTGATACATACCTGTATATTGATCGGCCTTTGTTGAGCTCTCCGCACAATAAATTCCCTGGCCAAACAACAATCTTTCGCTGGATTTTCGTGGGTCAGTTCCTTTCTTAGTAATATTTTCTACGAAAGTGGATTTAGTACCGTGGAATACATAATGTTCATTTATATCTAAATAAAGACTGGTGTTTAGAAGTTTCGGCATTTTCAGTGTAGTCAAAACGTCGCCATGCTTAGTAATGTTCACGATTTTTGGATAACCAGCCAAATCGCTTGATAACATCCTCCGAATAATTCTTTCTCTTTGGTTGGAGTACTGCCAAAACAATTCTATATTCTCAACTCGTTCAATTTTTGTCACCCTAATGTTCTGATGTCTCAAGTTTCTAGCGTCAGCGCCTTGGCCAACATGTGATTGAAACCACGTGGCTTCCACCAGTTCGCTAATAGCTCTGAAGGTTTCCTGATCCACTTGATCGACTTGGCAATAGTTATCCTCATCTCTCAAGTGAAGATGAATATCATAACCCCCTTTGAACTTTTTCCAGTACAAAGGAGTCTTTCGGTTTTCTATCACCTCTCTCCAGTAATCCGCTGTGCCTTTCCTAGATCGAGGACCCATCCACCGCCGTGGTTTTGTTGGTTGTGGTAACACTGCGAATACGTTATTCAGCAACAACGCTCTGATTTTATTTGCCAGGATCTGGACATCATCCCGGTGCCCATTAATTATATATTTATCTGAAGAGAGAAAAAAATATCATCACAAGAAATCCTTTGTAACTAGTCTTACGGAAAATCAATTTCACAAGCAATGTCATTTACAAGTATGGAAATTGATCTCAAAAATCAAACTGCCTTAATAAAAACCAAGCACCGGAATGTAATTGCAGGGTAACACTCATTCCCTTGGCTGTCTCAAAAATATCTTGTTTTTCTTCTGGAGTTATTACTCCTTTGTTCTGTATTATTTCTTTTGAGAGAAATTGTCGTTCCATTTCTTCAGCGATGTTCATTCGGAAATCCTTTAATCTCTGGGAGTCTTCTCCATATAGTACAAGATGAGGCAGATATGATACCATAGACTCAGTTTTTCCAGTGTCAGAGTCTTTAGGCTTTGTTTGTTGGTCTGATGGGTTTTTCGTTCCTACAGATTTAACAATAGCGTATTCTACATTTGTTTTGATCGACCTATTTGATGAAAAGAGAGAACAGTCTGCAATTGTTAAACTTACGAATCATGGATAACATTGCCCCAAATCTCTCAAACACGGTCTTCTTTGATAAGTTGTTTCGCCAGAACTCGAGTGAATCTTCGAACTTTTGTTTTTCGTCCATGTCGTAAATTACAAACACAATTTTCTGGAGAAAAAAATCAGAGAAGATAATAAATAAAAATCAGTTAATTACTCAACGATATGTAATAAACGACCTAAACGAGTTCACTTGCCTTCAGTGTTGTATTGCCTTTACACCAGTTAATGCATTCTTCAAACATAATTTTGGCTACAATACTGACTGGAAACTTGAGCAGTTTTCCTGTTCCAACAGCAGGAAATGCAATACTGTCAGCTCGGTTTTCTTCACAATGCCGAAGACATGTCTTAATAATTTCCCTTACATCCTGGAAAAAAAAAATATATATATATATATAATATATATATATATATATATATATATATATATATATACTCTGCAAAAAAAGAAACGCATAGCCCTTTTGAAATTTTAAAAATGCAAATTATGTATTTTACCAGGTAAACTGAAATGGTCAATTGAGTAATTGATTTTTTACAGGTAAGTATGAAACTTTAAAAGTCTGTTCATTTGATTTGGCTCTCTGCCAAATTAGCTCGGCGACTCTCTAAAATTGCACATCACCTCTATCGCCATGGAATTCGGCTTACGTTTTTCACGAGAACTTTGTGCTTAATTCAACCACTACATTAAAGCGCATAAAAGGACGAAGTTTGAAGCTTGAATTCATCATAACGTTAAAATGCTGCCATGCCAAGGTTGGACCCTGCTACTCGAAATATCGTCATTGGCCGTCTCCAGGCCGGAGTATCCCAAAGTGAGATTGCACGAACTGAAAACGTAAATCAGAGCACAATTTCTCGGCTGTGGAACAGATTCCAGCAGACTGGCTCTACTAATGACCGACCGAGGAGTGGGCGACCTCGCATTACGACTCCTGGACAAGATCGCTACATCCGGGTCTTTCATCTACGGAATCGAACCGTTGCTGCAACAGCTACTGCAGTCAGAATACCTGGATTGAGAAGAATCAGCTCGCAGACAGTCCGCAACCGACTTCGACAATATGGCATTAGACCCAGAAGACCGTATTTTGGAGCAGTTTTGACACCGTTACACAGACAAGAAAGAGTCCGATGGTGCAACAGATTGAGGGACTGGACATTCCGCAACTGGCGTAGAATCTGGTTCAGCGATGAGTACCGTTTTCTGCTACAGAAACGTGATGGAAGAATCCGTGTATACCGGCGCAGGAATGAACGTTTCTCTTCCTCGTGTGTCCAAGAAGTGGATAGCTTCGGTGGAGGTAGCGTCATGATGTGGGCGGCGATCTCTAATGACCGTAAAACAGAACTGGTACATGTCCCGGGCAATTTAACGGCTGAAAGGTACAGAGACGAAATTCTCCAACCTCACCTTATGCGCGTAATTGACCGACAGAGGAAGTTATTCCAACATGACAATGCTAGGCCTCACACAGCCCGCTTAACAATTGACTACCTTCAGCAGAACAACATTAATGTGCTACCATGGCCTTCCAAATCACCGGATTTGAATCCGATTGAACACTTATGGGACCAACTGGATAAACGTGTGCGCCTGCGCCAACCTCCGCCTCAGACCCTCGATCAGCTCCGTCAAATGTTACAACAAGAATGGCGAACAATTCCACGCAATAACGCAAGAACATTGATTGACTCTATGCCAAGGAGATGCAGAACTGTGTTGGCAGCTCGAGGTGGTCATACACGGTACTAACTTAAACGTGACAGGAAGTGTTCTTAACTGTGATGATCTTACTTCTTTTCACCAATATCTAAGGTTTGGACTGTAATTTTTTTCAATTGAAACAATTCTAGTGAATATCTACATTTTTTATTGTAAAATCATAATCCAAAATACATCTACTAAAATCTTAAAAAATCCATTATGCGTTTCTTTTTCTGCAGAGTATATATATATATATCATGACTTAAGTATTAGAATAAAATAAATAGCAGTTTTAGAAAAGAAAGGACAACTGAAAAATTGATACAAATTTCCTTGATTATTTGTGATGAACTGGAATTGTATTTTTTGGCGAAATTTTCATAGCCGCTTATTCAAAGTTGCAATACAATAAAAATACTGACATAGATATGAACAGATTGTTCCAACAGATATGATACATCGATAGAGTGTCCCAACATGATAAATACACATGGACAGATTGTCCCAACATATACATACACATGGACAGATTGTCCCAACATATACATACACATGGACAGATTGTCCCAACAAAATGATACATGTGCATCAAAATCATACACGCTACATGTATAAGTATACAAATAATGCGCCGATTGTTCAACATACAATATTGGCAGCATAATCAAATGACAAATACACAATTATGAAATAAAATATTATCTTGATCCGATGACCAGGAAAAGACAGTGCACATCAGAGGCAATATTTTAATCAAAAGTATACATCCTAAGTATCAGTCCACGGTTAATAATCACTGTCCACGAGATTCAATGGTCAACCACGCTGTCCAACGTCACATTCCAAGCAAATTCCTTTGTAATGAGCAGACATCACCTTCCAAGGCCATGACGCTGTAAAAGAAATAAAACACAAGCCAAAACAACAGAATCCACAATTCAACCAGATGCAATTTATGGGAGGGAGGGTTATTGTTTGCCTGCTTGAGGGTGGGATGCTTAGACGAAAAAGGAAGTAAATAACGCGCAGGCTGCAAAATACTAATAAATAGGGATAACTAATCCTATTGTTTGTAATAAAAAGGAGAGAGTGTACACTATACCCAAGAACTACGACCAGTATATCCCTGAAAATAATACGGTTTATCTATATTGTGATAAACCAGCATTATTTCAGGACTTAAGGTTTAGAATACATAGCAGTTTTAGAAAAGAAAGGACCACCGATAAATTGATATAAATTCCCTTAATTATTTGTGATAAAACTGACAAAGCTGGCAACAACATTGTATTTGTTTGTAAGGCTCATTATTACAAATACATTTTAAACGAATTGGGCATTAATTCCACATTTATTAATCGCAGGTATACTCCAACTGCCCTTTCAAAAGATGAAATTCTTCAAAATCATGCTTCAGTTTTAAATACATTTGATATCCCAATCAATGAAGTGGATGAATATGAGTTACCGTACCTATACTGGATCCCAGAACTCCACAAACACCCTTACAAAGATACATTACTGGATCCAATAAATGTTTTACCAAGCCCCTATCTTTGCACCTTACAAAAATATTAACTGCTGTGAAGGAGAAACTTCAAACGTACTGTACCACTACATATGCCAGAAATGGTGTA
This sequence comes from Ostrea denselamellosa, assembly GCA_024699665.1. Lineage (NCBI taxonomy): Eukaryota > Metazoa > Mollusca > Bivalvia > Ostreida > Ostreidae > Ostrea > Ostrea denselamellosa. Next base: position 277,519 of record JAMZEH010000023.1, on the reverse strand, counting down.
AATCAAATGTGGATTCTTAAAAATTCTAAAGGACTTTTAGTGAATTTAAATTATAAAGCTTTTCTCAAATTCACAACATTAAAACGTATTATTTTGCAACACTTTACACGACTATACCTCACATTAAATTAAAGACAAGACTTTTTGACATCATCGACAGTTGCTTCGTCAACAAACAATGGTAAAAGGAAATATTCATATTTAGTGATTGGTCATTCCAAAAATTATTTTGTTAAACTCCACTCTAACTCCACGCACAAGTACTCTGACGTTGATATTAAAAAGATGCTAGAGTTTCTTATTGATAATATTTTCGTAGTGTTTGGTGATCAGGTCTTCCAACAGTCTGTTGGAATTCCTATGGGCACGAATTGTGCTCCTTTTTTAGCTGGCCTATTTTTATATTATTATGAAGCAGAATTCATTCAAAACCTTCTACATGAGAAGAAAAAAATATCTTGCTGTGGCCTTCAATTCGACATTTAGATATATCGAAGACGTTTTATCTATTAACAATGATCATTTTCATTCATATTTCTATTCAATATATCCCAGTGAACTTTAAATTAAAGACACTACAGAGTCTTCCACTTCTGCTTCATACTTAGATATTTTACTGAAAATAGATGCCTGTGGCAAACTAACAACTCAACTTTATGACAAACGGGATAATTTCAATTTCTCCATCGTCAACTTCCCTTATTTATGTGGCAATATACCATCATCACCTGCATATGGTGTTTATATCTCCCAACTAATTCGATACGCAAGAGCTTATTCTGCATATGATCAGTTTTTAAATCGAGGCGGGCCACTGACAAAGAAGTTGATGTTACAGGGATTTGTACATTCTCGTCTAAAGTCAGCATTTCGCAAATTTTATGGTCGTTATAACGATCTAGTTTGCCAGTACAACTTACCATTAAGTCAAATGCTGTCTGATGTGTTTCATAGTATTTGTTAGGTCATTCTGACACACTGATTCTGACTACGGATTGCTCCGTTTACCTGATTGGAATGTAGGACTCACAGAAAGTGTGACCGGTCGACAGGGGATGCTCACTCCTCCTAGGCACCTGATCCCACCTCTGCTATGACCAGAGGTCCGTGTTTGCCCATCTCTTTGATTTGTATTTTCTATAGGAATTACGAGATTGAATACTGTTAGTTATCCTGGCCTTTTTACTGTATTATTTGGCGAAATTGTCATGGCCGTTTATTCAAAGTTGCAATACAATAAAAATACTGACATAGATATGGACAAATTGTCCCAAAAGATATGATACATCGACAGATTTTCCCAACATGATACATGGACATGGACAGATTGTCCCAACATATACATACAGCTGAGTTGAAAATAACAGTCAAATGTTTAGGGGCTATGTGGGCCCCCAACTTTAGAAACATTACTAGCCCACACAAATATTTTGGAGCCCACAGTTGGAAATAACAATTTTATCACATAAACTATCTATAAAGAAAGAGTAAAATTCTTATGACAGTAACATGTTTTATTTCAATTCTATTTCATTCAATCTCTAATACATTGTCCCTCACCATAGTATACTGTATTCTATTTACTTACACTCTTCACCTATATATATATATATATATATATATATATATATATATATATATATATATATACATAGAGGGGTAAATTCAAGTGAATGCAGTACCGAATTGCACAATATCATTTTGTTAATTAGTTAATGAAAAATGTTTCATAGATCTGACACGTGTACTCTATCCATATTCAATAGCCTTTTGTATGAATACCTGTATGTGTGGTTATGCGGTATGTAGTGGAGGCGCCATATAGTTGGTGTTTTTGTAAAAATGAGTTTTTACCAATTGTGAACCTACCATGAACGTAATGTGTGTTGTGACCTGAATATGAAAACTTTAAAGAGTGTGTAAGACCAGATCTTGAAGCAATAACTTTGATCATGTGATCAGACCAATGTGAAGGTTAAATCTATGATTTCGAAAATAACCCCTCAACTATCTGTATAAAGTTAGGCTGCTTCATGATCTTGCCAAGACAGGGATGGGAAAGTAGCAAGCCCTTAAAATTATGAGAGAAAAGCTGTCCACATTTTCACATCCTTTCTTCTTTTGAAATGTTTGTGCACCATAAATATGTCCGCAAATTGCTGTCCACAGGGGAAAACCCCTTGACTACACGTGCTTGTGAACTAGCCAATGAATGCAACTCTAAAAGTAACTTCCTTACAAAGCAACACCCGATAAGATTCTCATTTATATATCGACATAGAATTAATTCACCGACCATTTCATCACGAACTATTAATGCACTGATATTGTGTCAATGCCTAAACCCAGAAAACCGAAATCTCTACATGGCCCTCAAGTTTTTTTGTTGGTTTTTGTTTAATTGATTTTTTAATGCTTTGTTGTTGTTGTTTTGCTTTTTGTTGTTGTTGTTTGTTGTTGTTGTTTTTGTTGTTGTTGTTTCTTTTTTAGTGCTAATAGGATTCTTAAAATTCGGCTAACTCATGGAATTGTAATATTAACAAACTACAATTTTTTTTAGTGTCTTCCCGGGCATATTGTATCTGGGTACTCTCTTCCACAAATAAAAAAAACCCAATAAATGAATGCCAAATAGCTTCATCAAATGTTGACTATAACGGCAAACAATAGATCTTCAATGTGAACATTAATACTACCACGAAGAGATAGGACAATTCAGGAATAATTCACTACCACCTTGTTTTTTATATATTTAGTTAGTTATTATTATCTTTATTTTATTTTTATTTATTTTTTTGGAAGATAGGATTAAAAATAGAATTAAAAATGGGGTAATATGATAATAGCCCAACACTATACCTAGTTCAACTTTTTGCTGGAGTTCTTGAGTCAAAATCATGGGGTTTTTATTAAATTTTTTTTAATTATTATTTCATTTATTTTTTATACTGTATGTAATATAAGGATTTTAAATTTTTTTTTTTAATTTAGTAATAAATCCCAAATTTTGGATTTCCCATAACCTATGCCACCAGCTACCTGATAGTTCTGTTGTTGCAGATTCTTGAAAACTGATAGCTTGAGGAGACAGGCTGAAGTATTACAGGTATTTCAAAATATTCAATGACAATTGTGTATATTGTTATATTTTTGGGAGAGGAACTAGTAAGTTTTTAGAATTGTTTCCGATCCTATGTATGTATTATAAAAGGTGTTGAATTCACATGTATTAATAGTTCATTGGTGTGTTGGTGCATTACCTTTCATGCATATAATTGCAATACTGCTTTTGTCCAGAACTTTCATAATTGCAGTCGAAACATAATATTAAACTTGTGGTTGGCTGGGCTCGTTTACTGGGGTTCGCTCTCAGCATGTAAAATCAAACCTCAACATAAACAGTAACCCACTTTTGGGCGGCATCAATTTTTTAGAATTTATTTATTATTATTATTATTATTATTATTAGTTTTTAATAAATGATTTGATTATATTTATTTTTATATAAAAGAAATTACACGTCATAATCTGACCAACTTGCAAATATACCGGACCCCCCCCCTTTTTTTTTTAAATTTGGTAGGGGTGAGTAAAAAAAAAACACAACCTCTTGAAAGAAAATGTTTGGTTATGATTTCCTGGACCTACAGTAGAGTCCTGCAGAATATAGTTTATTCAAATAAAAAATTCACTGAACACCCCCCTTTTTCTATAAGTAAATTCTTTGAACCATGAACTCTAAATATAGAAGTTATACTGTTACACGGAATAGAAATGCATTACAAATACATTACATAGGCTTACATGTTTATTGATATTAGCCTCCATACCTTGATTAACTGATGCTCCCAAAAATGTCGCCATGTCCGAGTCGGGCACATGATCACTATGGCAAGATGAGCCGAGGAGAGACTGGAATGGCTCCACAACTACATGTATCTGTGTTGACCGCAACGTCGATGATATTAATGCTGGCTAGCTACAGGCCTATAGGCACCTGCACCATTGAAAATGTTCACTTTGGACGCATGTTCTACATCGTGGCCGCGTTAGTCTGTTCGCCACCGGGCAAATACACCCATTGAAGATACTGTACATGGGAGGCCGATTTTGTAGCGTAGTTGCTTCATGATTTCAATATCCTTTGAGATTTTGCTCGTAACATTATTTTCTTAAAAAAAAAGAAAAAAAAAAGAAAAAAAAAAAAAAAAAGATGATGTTGCCCGATTCCAAATTTTTCCTGTACATATTTTTTGCCTGTCTGAAGGTGGGATGCTTAGACGGAAAAGGAAGTAAATAACACGCATGCTGCAGAAGTAATAATAAAGGGAGATCACGAATCCTATCGTTTGTAATAAAAAAAGAGGGGTATCGTACACTGTACCCAAGAACTAAGTCCACTATATGTTTCCTCAGTCAAATACAAAGCATAAAACTTTCAAATAAATATGTTCCTTCTCCATGCACTCGGAACTAAAAGCTATTGAAAGTCACTGCGTCCAGATAAGCCCTTCAAATTTCATAGGTTTTGGCATTATTTTTAAATTTGAGTGGGGTTTGGTACTGTTGTCCGAAAACCACCTCTAATTCTGAGAGGCATAGACACTATTGGCCACAAGGTTTATGTCTAGATCTGAGGAAATCTCAGGCGGCATGACACCCCCCCCCCCCCCCACCCCCACCCCCGTTGTCTTACAATACTTTCTTTAGAGTTTTAGAGTAAAATTATACTTTCACCGCCAAAACAAAACGGGCTTAGTCGGACACTTTGACTGTTACAAACCTGTTCAAGTTTTTTTGTGTTGCCTTTATCCCAGTCTTCTACTATGATCGTACACACAAATTCACACACGCGGGTCAACTTTTCTGAACTCTGGGTTAGAACAACGTTTTTCTCTCCGTCATAATCGTCTTCAAAGTCCTTTAGAATAAAGCAAAATGATGCCAGATCACATAAAATGATACATAAGACGAGCGGTGATAATACAATTGCATCGCATATCAAACGTCAACTTCCGGATTACCTGTCGTATTTTTCTTGAAGCAGAAGTATAGAGGTGTGGCAGCGTTCCATGTTTCCACATAGTGGATTTCCCAATAACATTTACCAGCATCGAAGCCTAGAAAGAAAACGTCAATTTAAGTGAACCATCCTATATTTTATTCTACTTTTTTTTTTTTTAGCCGTGACCGTCACCTCGATTCGTTATGAACAGAGACTAAAATGTACTCCAAATTTTAGAATCAGTATTGTATTGTTGTGTGTGTGTGTGTGTGTGTGTGTGTGTGTGTGTAATGTGGTATATCACGAGCATGCATTTTAATCAAGACAGTAGAATTGATATGCTCGGTGTCAACATTTCGTATTTGGAATAAGTGCATCCTAGCTCAAGCTGCTGAGAACGTACCCTTTCTTTGACCACACTCCCCCCCTTGACAATCAGATCTGTTGAACCAACTGTTAAACTTTCTTTCTCTTGCACATCTAAATTTGACAATGATTTCGATCGAGCATTGGCCATTGGACTTTTATATCTGAAAGAGAAAACAGACCAGTCCTCTTGTTGATTGAATTTTTAAACACATTGTTATATTACGATTCCGCATTTCCTGTGTTGCTTACAAATGATTGTTACTCATGCTTTATCTTGAAAATAAAAGTTGAAATGTCTCAAATACGTCTTTGCGTCATTTTTTTTCTTTTAATTTTAGGTTTGTTGCTAAATTTTACACGAGTCAAATATTATTACATTATAACTCAAATATCCAAATATTTTTGTATAAAAATCGTGCCCATGTCCCGAGGCAGGCTACCGACAAATAAGTTGATGCTTCAATGGGTTTCATATAGTCTCGTTTAATGTCAGCATTTCGCAAATTCTATGGTCGCTATGCTGATCTAATTTGCAAATAAAACCTGTCAAGGGATACTTACTCCTCCTAGACACATAATCCCACCTGTGGTATGTACAGAGGTCTGTATCTGCCCTTCTATCAATTTTGAATTCTTTACACGATTTCAAAAATTCATCACTGTTCGTTGTCGTCACCTTTTCATTGTTACATGGAACTCCTGTAATTTGTGTTAGATAATAGGCCGCTCGAAATTAGAGTCACTAGGTGAATTGCACCTGAAATTCATATTTACTATTATTGTAAAGTTTTTAAAGCTTACCCGCCGCTAAGTGAGTGTATTCGTTCTAAACAGATCTCCAGTTCGCCCACAGCTCTCAGCAAGTGAGCTAACAGAGCTAAGGGTTGGACACTCCAAAGGGAAGTTTAAGCAAGACCCTTTAAATTCTAACTTCCAAAAGTAGACTGGCAAACTTTCTCACATATATCGGCGCGAGCGGGATTCGAACCCGCGCCGACTAGAGGTGAGAGGCCTTGTGATTTTGAGCGCAATGTTTTAACCAATGTAAAAGGAATTTTTGTTGAACACTCCTCAATGGTATAGACTGAGTCCATAAGGATTTAGATACATGTACGACTGTTGTAGGTTCAGTGGCTGATAGACCTAGCTATCATACATGCTGAGGTTATTTTAATATCAGTCAAATTAGACAGTGCACAGGATTTAGAGTCATTCTATGTGGTAGCTTTCAATGAGTGTTGGCTGTCTCTCGTTTAACGGTCAGAGAAGAGGATTAACTCACCTCTTACAAGGCAAGGCTGAAGGTCCGTAAACACGTAACACTTAGATATGGTAAATTGTGCATATTTAAAAATAAATTCAAAGATTTTACTAGTATGTCGATACGCCGCCGATTAAAAATCGAACAGGTATAAGATGCACGTATTCTACATATGTATATACCAAGCATATCACCTTGGACTATTGTCTTCTATACACTTGATCGTAATCTTTCTACTGCTGTTGACAACATCAATATATACTTTATATTTTTCTTCCCAGTTTTGTAACTCACGCCTTCCCCTCTGAGAAATTAAACATCTTGTGATGACTTCTTGGTCCATGTCTAACGATAGAAAAGGGGAAATAAGACTGACAATTTTAATATATCGAATGAACAAAGACAATTAGGAAAATGAAATACCCCACTAACCATGAAACGGTATTTATCAAAGATCATACGAGAATTAGCATTTTTAGGTCAATACAATGCTTTAGCAACCTGAGAAGTACAATAATCACTACCACGCAGGGCGAGGCAAATATAACTGTGCTTTGAGGGGAGATAAAAAAAAACCAACAACATAGTATTGACGGAGAAAATGTTAATAATTGTTTTATCTTATGACTGAATAATTAAAAACATCGAAAATGTCTATTACAACCTACGAAACAAAATCCGACAGGGTAAAATTCAAGCATCAGAAAAAGAGGCATTTCAAACCCTAGATAGGGTAAAATTCATATTCTAGATAAGGTAAAATCTTAAATGTTACAAAACCTTTTACATTCTAACAAAATGTCGAACTTCTAAAATACGTTTGTACCTATTAATGTAAATGGGTACATAACTGAAGAGTTTGAACATTATAGATCATAAACATCAATTTCGTTGGGGAAAGTACAAAAGGATATAAATAGTTCAGAGTTTGAGTGTTTGTGTTCAGTAAATTTAATGACAATTAATTAATCCGTGCTTGTACCTAATGAGATGACGTTACAGTATTAAGGTATCAACTTCATCTTCTTTAAGTATTGTTGCATTTAACTCTATAAAGTTCTAAAAGTAGTGCTGAATTTAAAAAAAAAAAACCAAAAAAACAAAAACAAAAAAAAACAACAAAAAAACAAACAAACCAGAAGTTGATAAATGTTACCATTCTTGCTGACGTCATCAAGGGTTAGTTTCAGATCCTTGGCAAGATAGATTAATTTCTGTATCCGTTTTCCTAAAGATGATCCATCCGTAAACTTGATAGTGAGCGTGCACTCAAGGTCGTTGCGCGTTTCCGCAGTGAATATCATCTCCTGCTCCTGTCTGTAGTTGACGTGCAATACAAGGTATGTTTGAACACAAATATTGTATAAATTATTTTGAAAATGAGAAAATGCCTGTTCACATGTGCTGAGGAAAACAAGATGTTGATTCATTTGAAATTTGACTCAATCGTACCTTTGCTTATGTCCTAGGATTATGGTATTTATTTTCAGTAGACAGTAGTACATTTGATAATGCATGTATAGCATTGTATCAGTGGCTACAGTGAAATTTGATCACCATCTTTTGTAGATGGCAGCATTTCAACTTTCAATAATAATTTTTAGTTGACATATTTAACTTCCTATAATTTGTAGTTGACAGTAATTAACTTCCTATAATTTGTAGTTGACAGTATTTCAACTTACTACAATTGGTAGTTGATAGTATTTTAACTTACTTTGCTTCTTCTTTCAATCTCAACAATTCTTCTTGTAAAGTATGAGACTTGCAGAACAATCTGGCTTTGGCACCACTGAGATAAATTGTCTTCATGGGTTTGTAAGCTTTGAGCATCTCCTTCACTTTGTCAGACGCTTTTCTTACATCATCTTGAAGCCCCTCTATCTCCACAATAGACCGAGTGTGAACAATTTCAATTACAACCACCAACGATTTCTGGAGGTCCTCCATCGCAGAATCCCATTTAGTAGTCGTGAATAACTCTACGCTATGTGCATCAAACGGTATATCCACCTTCCTGAAAATATCCAGAGCCTTCTGAAGAGCCACTTTCGCATCTTCTTCTGTATAAGCGATACAGTGCAACTTAGGATCTTTGACAGATTGATCTTCCTCTAAGTACATATAGAAAACTTTTCCAATACCCTTGCCTTTTTGTCTAAGTTCTTCTATACAACCTTTTCGTCGAAGTAAGGAAAGTCTAGTCGTACTCACTGCTTCTGAGGATGAACATACTCTGCCCAGACATTCTAGACATCGCACACTCTGTTCCAAGACAAGATCTTTAGGACCTTGAAGGATTATTGCACGGTTCAACTCGCTGAATTCTACCCTTAAGTTGGAAACATCTGAGCCAAAAGATGTGTTTTTCAAAAAAAGGCAGTGATATACCGTTTTGCATGGAATACTTTTTTCAAATGGTACGGCGATGTCCTCGTATAAATTCTCCTTGGTGTCTTTCCTTTCATCATCGATTGCTGTTGAATTTGATTGGGTTTCATGGTCGTTCTCCTCTTCAGTTTCGGATTCGATAAACACGATATTGCCAGGATTTGCCATTTTGTCCAACAAATTGAAAGTACACACCTTTTTGTCGTTGTTTTTAATCTAAAGGAAAAATATCCGTACACTTAATTGTTGATACATACTCTTCCATTTTCACAAATTATTAATTTAATAATTGTCACCATTCGTAAATTCCTTGCACGCCAGGTGATATTTCGTTGGCAACAAATACAATCAACAGTGGTGTCTCGCCATCAAAATACAAACATGTTTATGAAACCATATTTATCAAAATTCATACAAAAGAAAATAGTTATCCTTACCTTGCTTTGCGATGATACAAGTTTAGCAAGAAGATTGCAACTTTTGATTTGATTTACCCGAATTTAAGAATACCTGTTACGACCTACTTATTTCAACCTTTTATCACGTTTAGGTTTCATGATAGAGACCGGTGTACTTGTAAAGTTAAACACAATCATTCATAATTTCAAGCAAGGTATATTGGTTGCAATTTGTGATAAAGGGACTGGTTGTAAAGTAAATTTTGTAAATAAATATTGTTTAAATCGGAAAATAAATATTTAGCAAATTTTACATAATGAAGTATTAGGGATTATTTCAATGATGGTAAAAGACGCAATTTCATTTGGTAGATCTATCATTTCTTTATAAAATATACCGAAAACATTTGCTGTTTCTTTGTAAATTTGTAAAGTTGAAAATGGGTAAATTACTCATTTTGCATTATAATTAATATACATGTGCAGTGTACTTCACAATGCAACCAGTTTACGTTTCTCCAAGAAAACAGTATATTTAATAATGTTTCACATATTTGTATAGCGTCGATCTATTCATTTGATAATCACTTTAATGGAATCAAATGGATAAGAATGGGATTACATGTAATTATTTAAGAAGAGTAATGATTCAATTAGGGGGGGGGAGCGCATACACGCCCCGTTAAATCCGCCAGTGGAATTAAGAGTTTTTTAAGCTTTGACGAATATTTTGAGTGGGACAAAGAGATGTATGGAACTCATAACCTCGTTTCCTTGATACACGTAAATCGATATCATCTTCAATTCTCATTTGATTGGTATCTCATCCAGTAATTAATTCGTGTAATAAACCCACTATACAATAACCATCTCCGTACTTAACACCCATTTGTTACCTAACTGTATCAGTATATCAACTGTAAAACACTTCCGCCAGTGTGCGTCTGTTCTCATTTTCAATTCCTTCAAAAGATGGTAATTCCTCGCAACAGTTAGGTGAAACTAGAATTTTGTGAAATCTATATGGTATTATGAAATATGATTTTCCCAACAGCCAGATATCCTCTCGAAACTTGAGAGGGGAGAAGTCGTACCTTAGAACCATATTTTCACTCTGTGTGAAAAATGCTTGTTTTACTATGTATTTGCATTGATAAAGTTCATTTTCTGTTGTATTGTATATTGTACTGTAGTACCGCACAGAGAAAATGAATCTCTGGTTCCAACTGTCCTTACGTAAAAAAAAAAAAAAAAAAAAGTACCCACTGGACAAGTTTGCTCTTTTCATCAATCAGTATATTTTAATTTTTTTTTTCAAACTTTATTCCCATAAAATTTTTTAAAGGGTTCTGATTAACTGAACATCATTTCACATAGCATGATGATACTCAACACAAATATGATCACTATGACCTGCTTCTCTGGGAGAAGATCATAGATCATGGTATAAGATGAAAGGTAAATAAATATACAAAAAAAGTTCTGCCTTGAGTAGTTCAGGAGATATTGAATAAGTCTTTTTTTTTAAAGTATGTCATACCCCCAGGATCAAGGTCACAAGGTTAAACTCCGTGGTGTCACATGATCTTGCCATATAGAATCTATATACAAAATATGAAAGTCCATCCTTAAATAGGTCAGGAGATTCAATAGGCAACGTTGTCTTAAAAGTAGGTCAAAATCCAAGCCTCAATGTCAATTATTATGGAATGAATGAAAAGAATTATGCTATCTTGAATAGTTCAGGAGATATTGAATAGGTTAGCTGTTTAAAAAAAATGTTAAACTTCAAAATCACATGGTCAAACTCCATAGTATCTCATGGAAGGTCTTGCCATAAAGAATCTATATGCAACATATGACAAACGACCTACCTTAAATAGTTGATGAGATTCGTAATAGGTTACATATTTTAAAAGTAGGTCAAACTCCAAGGTCACAAGGTTTAAACTTTAATACGAAAAAAGTTTGTATAAACGACATATAATAGCCCTATCACTCGTTATTTAAAAGTTAAGCGTAAACTTAAACTCCAGAGTCAAGGTCACAAGGTCAAAGATCATGTGTGAAATGCAAAGCCTTACCACAAGAAATCTTTATGCATATTATGAAAGTCCTACATTAAATCCGGGATCCGGATTAAAATAGATCCTCAATACCCCATGCAAGCCTATCATAGGAGGCGACAAAATGGGGCTGTCCTTCGGATGAGACCGCAAAAACCGATGTCACGTGTCACAGCATGTCTGACATTATGAAGATCCCTTCTTGCTCAAAACAGTAAGCCCTCTTTGCAACTCTTTACCAACAATGGTGACGCCTCCATATGGGTGAAAAAATCTTAAGTGGGACGTTAAACAATATATAACGAACCCTCCAACCAATCCTACCTTAAATATTTCAGAGATACTGGATAAGTTAGATTTTATTTAAAGCAGGTCAAGGTCACAAGGTTAATAACTTTGGTACCAACAAAAAAAATCATGTAACATTAGGGAATGCGCATGTGAAATATGAAAGCCATGTCACTTACCACTTAAAAGTCGTGAGCAAAGTTGAAGTAAAATTAGATCCTTTGATCCGCTCACCTACGATCACTACACAAGAGGCATAAAAAAAATTTGAATCCACACAACGTGGGAACGTTTGCATTTAGGTTTAATTTAGTGTGGCCCTACTACTTTTTAAAAGAATTTGTTTTGATTAATTTTCTGTATTTTGGAAAAGAGGATATCTTATATAACACCATGCAAAACTTTCACCACCACCCCCCCCCCCCCCCATTGTGGCTCCACCCTAATCACAAAGACTGTGACTTGAACAGACTTAAATCTACTCTATATATAATTTAGCTTTAATGTAAATTTCATTATTTTTGTTTTGGCCCAGTGGTTCTTGAGAAGAAGGTTTTTAAATGACCCCACTCTATTTTTGCCTTTTCTTTATTATCTCACCTTTGAAGGGGACATGACCCTTCATTTTTACAAACTTGAATACTCTTCACCCAAAGGTGATTTTTGCCGAGTTCCATTGAAGTAGTAGTAGTAGTTTATTTATTTATAATTACGTGTGTACATAGTATGATCATAAACATTTAATGTAAAACTAGATCAAACACTCGGCCCATCGGGCCTATACGCCACTTTAAACACAACACTTTAATATAGTACACAGAAGAACACCATCAACAAACAAAGGTGTAAAAATGCATGAAAATATACACAACAAACATACATATATGTTAACCCTACTAACATTGAAATTGGTCTTGATGTTCTGGAGAAGAAGGTGAAAATGTGAAAACTTTACAGACAGGCGCACGGACGGACAGAACGACGGACCAAAGGTGATCAGAAAAGCTCATTTGAATTTTCAACTCAGGTGACTGAGACCCTGTGTCCTGCTCTCACAGTTGGCGCTAAATCTGATACATAGGTTGACATTTGGGGACCTACACCTACAGCTGGTGAGTCTAAATATTATATGAATAAAAAAATCCAAAGATATAAAATAACATATAAACAAAGCAAATATTTAGCACTCGCACAGTTTGGAACATACCGCGTGGTCGACCTTCCCTAAAAAACGATTTTGTGCTATTTGGCGATCTATATCGTGAAGTTCTTAACAATATGAATAAACAGAGATGCAGCATTGCATTATAAAAGATTTACATAATACTGAATATTCAATACCGTGTTCCGTCAGCAATAATATATCAATTTCATTCATTGAGATGCATATTGACTTTGATGTAGCATATGTTGAAGGGTTTTTTTTTAAATTAAGTATCTTGTTTCAAAATTTGATACTTTTTTTATTCCACTATGTTGTACACGTGTCGTAGTGAACCTAGGAAAACTATTGTTGCAAATATAAAATGATAATGGCACTGATATGTAGCATGATCGAAGTCAAAAATATTGGCGAAGGTAAATTGTATCTATTCAAATTAAAAAATATATTTAGATATTAGTGGTTTTTACCATGTTGAATTACTCTTGTATCTCTGTAGGACAAATGGGGACAAAATCGTCTGAAGCCTGATTTTAATCTAATTCCAAACACAAGAGTTAACCCACTTCGAATGTCAATGTTTCTATATAGATTTATTCATAAATTTGAAGATGTACCAACATTCAAATTGTTATGCTCACATACCCCCCCCCCCCCCCCCAAAAAAAACCCTTCAATTTCCTATGAAGTTGTTGAGATTTTTTTTTGGGGGGGGGGGGGGGTCAAAGGTCATAGTCGCCGATTCCACCTGCCACAATTAATGAAAAACATACGGTAAGGGTTCAGGAATATGATATTACAAGTACCAGAAAGACTAGCTCAGTATTTTCACAGCCTCCCGATCATCGTTGCTAGCCACGCTTACAGAGTCCAGGAGTGAGAACAGATACAATGTGCATGGTTTGCGACAACATGCTTCACGATAAGCTAGGCCTATTTTCTAAAAAATAAAATAAGAAATGAATAAATAAATGAAAAAAAAATAAAAAAAATTTTAAAAAAATTTGAAGTCATAGTAACAAAGTAAGAACTCCTTGGTTATTCATGTTATGTTGTATATTGAGTTACATTAGTCTGCTAGATTTGTATCTAGGCCTATAGTCGTCCGCCTGAAGTATTCGTAAAAATCAAAATGACCGAATTATAAAAAAAAAATACAATAAAATCATTGATCCACGCACCAAAGAATAGATTTTCCGGAAATATCTAACCTTATTACGTGATATTTCTACGTCATAACCACGTTATATCCTGAGAAAATCTGGTTGGACGAAGTAAAATCATGAAAAGGGGGAAGGTTAGTCAAACTTTTGAATGGGACGCAGACTCGTGTTTCATAACTAGGTTGGTACAAGTTTTATGTAGTTGACACTTATAGACTGGTGAAACTGAAATGGTCTGGTTTTGTTTACGCCGCCGCCATTTCATACGTGTTAAGTCTAAAAGGGGAATGTAGAATATTGCAAAAAATATGTAAATTAATTTTACATAACTTCTGACGTAAGGATGTTTGACCATGTTTTGCTTAATTTTTAAACTCTTATAACTGCTATTTATGGGTATGTTGTTTTTTTTTCTTTATTATTATTATTTTAGTAAACCTGTTATATAATAGTGCTTCTTAACAGTCTTCTCACTGCTGTGGTTTAAATTCAGTGCTTAAATTTTATAGGTAAATGCATCTGTTGATTTGTATTCAATTCTAACATTTTGAAAATGTTTTATTTAGACCTATATAGTGTGCATATAAATATGTATAATGTGTTCTGCATGTTCATTTTTGTGATTTAGTTAGTCTGTGATAGTGGGTTAGAGAGCTCTGAATAGCTCATGTTATTTGTCTGTTTGTACACAGTGGTCATGCGCGGATCCAGAAAATTTTTCCAGGGGGGGTCCGAAGGATAATTGTGTTTGCCAGGGGGGGTCCGAGGCATATTTTCGCGATAATTTTACTATGTAAATTTAATAAATTTTCATTTTCCAGGGGGGGGGGGGGGTCGGGACCCCCCCGACCCCCCCTCTAGATCCGCGCATGGTGGTGACTATAAAAAAAAATCTATTTACTTACACTTAAGAACACCAAAAGACTCTATTAACGCGCGCGACTAAGTTCGTTTTCAAAACAGGCTGACCTGACAAACATCACATGTGCGTGTGGATTTGAGAAAAGAATGGTGTTCGAAAAACAAACTCGGCGAGTAATTGCTTCTCGTGGTGTGACGAGGACAGCCGTTAGGGCACCGCAACATCGTTGCATTCTTTTCCAAAGGATCCATGTGTTCAGAAAAAGTGGATTGTAATGACTGGACGCGACGAAGGGCCCAGCTTGAATGTAAGTTTTTCACATGTCTTAGGATAGATAGGTTTTTGAGAGATAACAAAAATTCCTCTATAAGACATCTAAAAATAGTAACTGAAATAAAATTTTGAAAATATTTCCGCATATTTTCATTCATTTTTGACTTAGTGAATACTTTGAATTTCTCGTGCCTGTGCGTTGAAAATCGTATTGAAAGTGTTGTTTACATTCATCAGCTGTTCATTTTCTCAGATTCGCCAGGGAAGTTTCACACTCTCTGTAGTGTTAATGCATGCGTTTATTTATCGTATTATTATAAAGTTTTAGCAATTTTCACCGTTTAATGTATATTATTTGATTCATATATGTTGAGGATCATCCGGATTTGCCGAATGTAGAGATACACCCCCCCCTTCTTAAGTGCATGATGCCCCAAGTCACTCACACCCAACGTAAAATCGGCTTTGTCGTCCAATAGTACTGTTATAACACCAAAAGTGTTACTGTTATATTATGGAAATGTCACGATCAGAGAGTTATATTATGGGATTTGATACAATCTAGCAAGATAAGGGTATGAACTAGTTGAATAAGGCAGTTCTGCCCAAACTCTCCTCTTTTCATTCTTATTCCTGCTTTCTTGAGTGGGATGGGTGGGCAACTTTAAGTGGCAGCGCACCAGGGTGTCTCGTGCTTATTATTTTTTAAAAGCATTTCATGATTTGAATGTACAGAAAGGGAATGGATAAGGAAAAGTTATGACCAGTGACTTTTTCTATTCAAATATTGCTGCATTACAATACAATAGTCTGAAAAACATTTATAAAAATCCAAGGGAGCTTGTGGACCTCCTTAAGTGCTCACCTATTTGACCTCTCGACCTCTCTCTCTCTCTTCTTTTTTCTCTTCAATTCATGTAATTTCTAAAATAAACTTATTGAGAAACTGGCATAGCATATACTTGTGACAATTTGAGATATCCAATTTTACATATACTTTGCAGATATAAATCCATCCTTGCGAGTTCCAAACATTATAAAGAAGATAGAGTGGAAACACAGACAGGTAAAGTAGTTCACGATATCTGTGTTTAGTAGTACATTTTTGTGTTTTGCAGAATGTCAATAGTTTAATAGAAATAAGTTCTTGTTTTTGTGGATATATAATTTCTAAAGTGTAGAAAATAGAAAATTAAATTTTTTAGTGTTCAAAAATTGGATGGTTTATTACCTATCTTCATACAATTTGTTGGAGGGTGTTAATTCAAAAACTTGATTGATAGTAAAGAAAATTTCTTTGCTCTTTCATGAAAATTCAGAAATATATTAATACATAAAGGTCAAGACTATATGAGAACCAATTCAAAGATTTCTGGTACCTTACTTTCAGTTGTATTTCCATACCGGGGCATTTTGTTCCCATTTAGGACATGTTTTAGTGAATCATTGAAGACAAGACAATTAGCCAGTTTTCATCTATATTTTGACTGTACTACAGTACTTTGTTCATTTTCTTAACTTATTAAAGGATATTATCATACCTACAAATGCGTGTGGTTTTTTTTTCAGTTGCCTCATTACTCAAAAATTATTTGTAAATCATTTATCAATATACATTATATTTTTTTCATAGAGAAGAAACATGAAGTGTAAAGAAGCAAAGAACAACATTATCAACAGCAATCGTTGACACTTCGCCATACTCATCAGTTATGTGTTCAGGATGAACAGGAATATGAATGTTGTCCTCAAAGCAGAGAACCTCATGTCACAACATTATATACATGTTTTCTTGTAAATAATTAACATATAGAACCCAAGGCTCCCCGACCTTGGCTATAAGAATATTCACACTACAATGCAGTAATATCTGCTGGCATAATAAAAAGATTGTCTAAAAATTTGCAGAAGCTTTATTACGCATTATGTTGGTTCTGATAGGAAATGTTATAACCCTATTGGTAATGTTCAGCTATAGACTCTAGTACATTCTCATTTCATTGATGTTGCACTTTGACTGAGATGAGCCGAAAGCTCAAGCGAGCTTTTCTGATCACTTGTTGTCCATCTGTAAGCTTTTCACATTTTCAACTTCTATACAAATCTATGATATTCATGTTTATCAAACATGAGAACTATAATTATAAAAAAAACAAAAAAAAAACCCTTTTATATATTTATATATGTACATATAGTTTGGGTTTGCATTTGTACAAATAAAATAATAGAAAGTTAAAAAAAAATAATAAAACTACTGATGTAGATGAACATGTAGCAAATCTACCTGGTACTTAAATTCTGAACCCTGCACAAATTTCACATAGAGATTATAATTTAAGTATATTCTGTTTAACATTTGTGTTCACATCCAAACTTCCTATATATCACCAACAATTTTACATATCCTATACCCTACTTCTTTTATACATGGAAATGAATATGGTTTTCATTTTAAAAAGCACATGCATGGTACATGTTATTTACCTGAAATTTATCAATTTTTCTTTATTTCAATTAAAAAAAAATAAAAAAAATAGGCAATTTAGAGTACCTACATGTTGGTTACCTGGGAAAACTCAGTGTTGGTGACTTAATCAATTTCAAATACTGATGTGTAGAACTTGTTCTCCCCAAATATAGTTCTAAATATGTGATCAATTCAGAATATATATGCAAGGATTGGTCACCAGTGCTGTCAGAGGCATTAGATCCATAAAGTGTATGATTAATTTATAGAACAGTACCCATGGCAATGAGGCTTCTGATGCTTAAAAAAATATATGAAGTAAAAAAAAAACAAGGAAATCTTATTAAATTAAGTGATGGATGTATGTATTTAATGTTTGATGACATGTATATCAATTTATAATGTTAGGCAGTGGCATATCCATGATATCTGAAAGGAGGGTACATGAGAATGTCAAGTATTAGCCAAAATACTATACCATTTTGGATTTCAAATCTAGAGTTTTACATTATTTTGTCTATTTGTGGTTTTAAAAAAAGGGGGATGGACAGTCCCCTCTAAATCCGCCATTGTTATGTACATAGAGAAAATGTGTACCTGCATATTTATACAATATATTTATCAGGTTCACATTCGTTTAATTTTAATAGCTTAATAGGAATCTTCAATTGGCTTGATTAATCTTTATAGCTAAAAATATGTATTTTCTTTGTGGAAAAAAAAGCTATACACATATGTATATTCATGTGTATGGCTTTTTACGCTCAAAGATATATATATATATATATATATATATATATATATATACTCTGCAAAAAAAGAAACGCATAATGGATTTTTTAAGATTTTAGTAGATGTATTTTGGATTATGATTTTACAATAAAAAATGTAGATATTCACTAGAATTGTTTCAATTGAAAAAAATTACAGTCCAAAACCTTAGATATTGGTGGAAAAAAAGTCAGATCATCACAGTTAAGAACACTTCCTGTCACGTTTAAGTTAGTACCGTGTATGACCACCTCGAGCTGCCAACACAGTTCTGCATCTCCTTGGCATAGAGTCAATCGTTATTGCGTGGAATTGTTCGCCATTCCTGTTGTAACATTTGACGGAGCTGATCGAGGGTCTGAGGCGGAGGTTGGCGCAGGCGCACACGTTTATCCAGTTGGTCCCATAAGTGTTCAATCGGATTCAAATCCGGTGATTTGGAAGGCCATGGTAGCACATTAATGTTGTTCTGCTGAAGGTAGTCAATTGTTAAGCGGGCTGTGTGAGGCCTAGCATTGTCATGTTGGAATAACTCCCTCTGTCGGTCAATTACGCGCATAAGGTAAGGTTGGAGAATTTCATCTCTGTACCTTTGAGCCGTTAAATTGCCCGGGACATGTACCAGTTCTGTTTTACGGTCATTAGAGATCGCCGCCCACATCATGACGCTACCTCCACCGAAGATATCCACTTCTTGGACACACGAGGAAGAGAAACGTTCATTCCTGCGCCGGTATACACGGATTCTTCCATCACGTTTCTGTAGCAGAAAACGGGACTCATCGCTGAACCAGATTCTACGCCAGTTGCGGAATGTCCAGCCCCTCAATCTGTTGCACCATCGGACTCTTTCTCGTCTGTGTAACGGTGTCAAAACTGCTCCAAAATACGGTCTTCTGGGTCTAATGCCATATTGTCGAAGTCGGTTGCGGACTGTCTGCGAGCTGATTCTTCTCAATCCAGGTATTCCGACTGCAGTAGCTGTTGCAGCAACGGTTCGATTCCGTAGATGAAAGACCCGGATGTAGCGATCTTGTCCAGGAGTCGTAATGCGAGGTCGCCCACTCCTCGGTCGGTCATTAGTAGAGCCAGTCTGCTGGAATCTGTTCCACAGCCGAGAAATTGTGCTCTGATTTACGTTTTCAGTTCGTGCAATCTCACTTTGGGATACTCCGGCCTGGAGACGGCCAATGACGATATTTCGAGTAGCAGGGTCCAACCTTGGCATGGCAGCATTTTAACGTTATGATGAATTCAAGCTTCAAACTTCGTCCTTTTATACGCTTTAATGTAGTGGTTGAATTAAGCACAAAGTTCTCGTGAAAAACGTAAACCAAATTCCATGGCGATAGAGGTGATGTGCAATTTTAGAGAGTCGCCGAGCTAATTTGGCAGAGAGCCAAATCAAATGAACAGACCTTTAAAGTTTCATACTTACCTGTAAAAAATCAATTACTCAATTGACCATTTCAGTTTACCTGGTAAAATACATAATTTGCATTTTTAAAATTTCAAAAGGGCTATGCGTTTCTTTTTTTGCAGAGTATATATAAATAGCCTATAGTAGACATAATAGGTCAATAGGCCTATTTATTTTTTAAAAGGGGGTAGTAGTGGAGAATTTCTACATTTTTTTTTCAAATATTAAAGAATTAAAAAGTGTGTACGAGACATATATATATTTTCAATGAACACTCGTAAGTGGTCCCTAATAAAATCGGATACAAATGTAAAACAGCTGATCGAAGTTGTACATGGTTGTAATGTAGGGCGAAATATCTTTTCTTTTCGCTAGATTTTATATAAATGATTACTGATATCTATTCTCTGCTCTAGATATGATGTATTTTTATTGTCTGTCATTCAAGAAATCGCAGTAGTTGCGTACTCGAAGTAAACAGTTTCATTTATGCCGTGTGCGAGGCCGTCGGGAAACATAAACAAACCCTCCATTTCGTGCACCTACCCTTTCGCAAATTTGCTATATATCCTATTTCTGTAAGATCTGGGGACTGCTGTCCCACGTTGTGGTGATGGCATCGTTCATCTCTGGCACAGATGCCAGAAATCGCGCCTACGCCGACTGCCTTTCGTAAAACCGCGCCTTCATACTTTGTCGCCCCCCGTGTGAGGATCCGGGTTGTTAGAATAGATCCTCAGTACCCCTTGCTTGTCGTAAGAGGCGACTAAATGGGGCGGTCCTTCGGATGAGACCGCCAAAACTGAGGTCCCGTGTCTCAGCAGGTGTGGCACGATAACGATCCCTCCCTGCTCAAAGACCATATGCGCCGAACATGGACCTAAATTTTGCAGCCCTTCACCGGCAATGGTGACGTCTCCATATGAGTGAAAAATTCTCGAGCGGGACGTTAAAGCAATATAAGCTGCCAAAATTGCAATTTTTTTTATAGTGGCATTAAAAGAGGTTAAATGAACGTTGATATGATTGAAAAAAAGAACTGCATCGAATTTCCTCTCTTATGCATCGTTTACACACCTTTACGTCATGAAAAATATATTCCTCGACATTCCGTTTGACCCTAACAATGGCAGCTGATTAATCGTCGGCGACAATCCCGAAGATAACCGATGTTGACACGAATGATTCTGATGCTGATCGGGGTGGATCGGGTTGTATCCGGGTCATTAAAATATGGACGGCGAGGTGGGATAAAATTCTAGTTACCATCATTATTTTGGCATTGTTAACGATGTTATATGTTTTTTAAGTTATGATAGTATGTTTTTTAGTTATGATAGTTTTAAGGGATCGCTCGAAACATTACGCAAAATTCCAAAGTCGGCTTTCTCCCTCGCTTCGAACCTTTCGTGTCAGACATCTTTCGTGCTTACCGGAAATATTGCGCTTGCGCATTTGATTTTGCTGAATGAGTTCAACTTTAGGTCATTGCATACGGAAATAATGTCGGGAAAATTAAGGTACGGGAAGACTTAATTTCAACTGTTGAACATTTTTGCATTTAATGCAAAAAATACAACATGTCAAAAGTTTAATCGATAAAATCAGGTATTAGAAGGTAGATGTTTACAAAATTTTCGATTAAATTTTAGGACCCCAAAATAACAATTTTGACAGCTTATATTGCTTTAAACAATAGATAATCAATCAATCATCACAGTCCAAAGTATAAATTTTACAATTCTAAACGACCTTATTCTCATGTTTTCTCTGTTAAAAGACTGCATATTACTGAAACATTTTAGCACCCCTTCCTAGACAATCAAACAAACTTCCCACTTCGCCAACTGTCGGAAAAATCTTTAAAAAACATGTGTTAAGATCTAGGTATAAGTAGAGAACAAAGAATTAGAGTACAGGTAGGATAATTATTGTCTGTCTTTGATCAGCAAACAAAGGCAGTATATATGATTGAACATTGTCACAAACTTAAATTGAAACTATGAAAGTATTTGAAATTTTTATCCTCAATTTCCGATTTCCCGATTTCTTTTTATTTACTACATGGTTAGGAATATATATTATTATCATTCTGTCTTTAGTGTAGATGTGTAGAATTATCAAAATAATATGCGCATACTGATATACACTGTACATGAACGTTAATGTAATAATGAGCTGCATAAAAAGCTTCGATTAAGTCAAATTATATATATATATATAACATAGTAAAAGTTGACCAATTTTCATTGCATTTAAACATTTCCTTTTGCATTTCTAATATCTACTGTAAAATTTATTTCATATGGATGAGAAAACAAACTATATCTCTGTGTGTGTGTAAAAATTACGATGTTTACTAAGTAGAAAGAGGAAAGGAAAACTCTTCAATTCGTCATTTAGTTCCTCTCTAAAATGATATTTATAATGAGGTTCTTTTCTTTCCTGTTTAATACACGGAAAACTTCATTTGGTTTTGTCTGGGGCATTAATTCGATTCTCAGACTCTATTAACATTGTCAACATAATTCGTGAAATACTTTAATAGACAGTAGAGTAGCGATATCTTTGTTCAATTGATTGATTAAATATTATTTAACGTCCCGCTCGAGAATCATAATTATGGAGACGTCACCATTGCCGGTGAAGGGCTGCAAATTTAGGCATATGCTCGGCGCTTATGGCCTTTGAGCAAGGAGGGATCGTTATTGTGCCACACCTGCTGTGACACGGGACCTTGGTTTTTGCGGTCTCATCCGAAGCACCGCCCCATTTAGTGGCCTCTTACGACAAGCAAGGGGTACTGGGGATCTATTCTAACAACCCGGATCCCCACGGGGCTCTTTTTAAAGATAAAGTATGGACTCTTATGAAGACTGAAGAACCCAATTTTCTCAAATGTAGACAGCTATTGGACCAGCTAGAAATCTATCATGGCCTTTCATCAAACTCGAATGCAAAAACCATCGCCAAGCCCCAGACAACTGTTCCACAAGTAGCTTAGTTTACGCTGGATTCTCAAAGCATATTATACCAGACTCCGGTGCATATAACTTCGTAATCATAAAATGAAGATAGAAAATTAAGTATTTTATCATGTTTCTGTGTGAATTTAATCATTCAAGTCTCAACCTTCTAAAACTTACAAACTTGTCTGTAATTTCATCTTGCTGTTCTATGCATGTATTGTCCATCCTGGTTTGTTGTTACGTTTTGGTTTTGTTTTTTTTGAGTGGGGGGGGGGGGTCATATGTAAAAAGTATATGCATTGCTGTATTGCCTATTGATCTTCACGTGCGCTGTCTTTTTTATTTGGTAATCACAATGTTTTTCAATATTTTTTTCTTCATATAATTACATGTATATTAATTTGTTATTATAAGTTGATCGCAATTACACAATGTAATGTTTCATAAAAATTATATATATATATATATATATAGTAATCACCAATCCATAACTTAACCTGAACATTTCATTTCGTCCCTAACTTACGTAAAATATTTTGTCACATTTTCGGCGACCCATCCCCATCACGTTCACCTTTATCCAGGATCCATGCTTTTAATAGGTAGAATTTCATTGAAATAGACTCATGCAGACGTTATCAACTGATAAAAACCACACCCTGGAATTCAATTCCTTCCATATAGAGATGTGTACGTACTTCTGATTCACGACCTTTATACTAAGGATATCGTAGTCAGTCGTGCGTAGAAGCGCCGGATGAAATACATGTTTCAAAGCCCAGGTATTTAATTCTTCCCTTGGAGTGGTGTGGAACATTTTGAACGTAAGGACGATAAGGTTGTAAATAACTAGATAAAGTGGACCTTCTATAATGCTGTTAATTAATTCATGGAGAAGTATCGATTCGACTTAACAATAGGAGCGTATATATAACGATGCACAGGTGAGTGAAACTTGTTACATATTTCTATCGAAACCCAAGTACTGTTATTGTAATGTGTTACAAACCTCTACCCACTCTTCCCCATTTACAAGCACGTACAGCTGGGTTAAATAGCGGTTAAATACTCAAAAAGAAAACAAGACCACCGGATTAATTGTCTAATTGTGCTTTAAATCGATCGGTTTGGTAGATTTCCATGGCAATCGCATACCATTCTGCACTTTTGTTATATAGCCTGCTTCTATATGTCAATTCATGAAAATAAATGGCTTTACTTGAAAGGAAGTAAACCATCCATCCATTGCACATATAATCTAGTCATGAAATAGTCCAGGTGATGTTCATATTTTTATTATTCAGTACTCAACTGGAACTGTGTTGGTTTATTTATTTATTTTCTCATTTGTGGGTGGATACATGCGATGGTAGTGAAAGTATGCCGTCTTGATCAGTCGTGTTTGTGAATAACTTCAAACGGATGACCGCAATTCTAAGGATTCGTTGCATAATAATAATGTGGATTACCTCACTTCTAATATCTGGGTAGTATTTATCATGATATCATACGTGCAGCTCCTACTTTCAATTGTATTTTCTGGAAATGGGGTTTATCTCAAGAGGCTAATCACGTGCACACAATTTCTGTTCTGTTTTAGCAATTACGAAATTTCTCTGATAAGAGTACTTGATAACTAACAATATGTATGGTGTGCGTACTGGATCAATGTGTATATCATGCATTCATAAGATATACCTTTTGATGCTTATTTTCTTTTAGTGACGCTCTACACAGATAGAATTCAACAATTCTTGCAAATGTGTTTTTATTTCACCTTAGCTGAAAGTTCAAGTAAGCTTTTTGATCACATTTTGTCTGATGTCCGTCAGTCTGTCCGTAAACTTTTAACATTTAAGTCCGACTTCTTTTCCAGAACCACGAAGCTAATTTCAACCAAACTTGCCATAAAGCATCCTAGTTGAAGGGGATGTACAGTTGTGCGAATGAAGGGTCACCCCCTTTTCAAAATGGGGCTTAATAAGAAATGTTGAAAATATGATCGAATCTTTATAAAATCTTTTAAAGAACCACTGGACCAGAATAGACAGAATTTAAATGAAAGCTTTCTTTTTAAGTGGAAATTAAAAATTGTTCAAATCATGGCTCCCAGGGTAGAGTTGGGCCACAATGGGGGATCAAAGTTTTATATGGGAATATTTAGGGAGAAAAATATTTTCTCTAGACCACCAGTGCCATAATTAGTCATATTAATAGTCATATTAGTCATTGATATGCAATCATCACAGGTAATGCAGATTTAAGTTTGTTCAAATCAGGGAATGTAGGATGGGGCCTAAATAGTGGATCACAGTTTCACAACAATCTTCTCAAGAACAGCTGAACCATAATTAGTCATATAGAGATACATGTACATATAAAAGTGCATATTCCAGTTTATTCAAAGCATGGCCCTGGAGGGTAAGTTGGGGCCACAATAGGAAATCAATCTTTTACATGCAATATATGAGGATTTTTTTAAAATATCCTGCCATGACCTGTATGTCTTTGATTAGTCATATTAGTATGCAAGCATCCTCGAGTACTGAAGAATGAAGTTTCTTCAAATCATGGTCGAGGGAGTTGAAAAAGGAAGGGGGGGGGGGGGACTCGATAGGATATAAAATTTGACAATGAAATATATATAATTTTTGAAAATTATCAAAAAGCACTTGTAATGATTAGTTATACATATAAGTATTCCAATGTAGTACAGCTTCATATTTGACTTGCATTGGACTTCAGTATATTCTCCAGTATGAGAATATATAGGGGAAAGGAGTGGGGATTAAATCATGTCAATATGCTAATGTTCCCAAGTTTTTTTTTTCTTTTCTTTTTGTTTATTTAAGTTTTGTTTGTTTGTTTTTAGCTCGGCTCAAGTGAACTTTTCTAATCCAAATTTTCATCTTCTAGAACCAATGGGCCAATTTTAATCAAACTTATAAAAAAGCATCCCTGGATGAAGGGGATTCATGTTTGTTCAAATGAAGGGCAACACCCTTCTCCAAAGGGAGATAATAGCAATATAGTGAAAAAATACTGACAAATTTTAAAAATCTTCTCCAGAGCCAGGAGGCGAATGTCAATCAAACTTGGTAAATCATCCTTGGTGAAGGGGCATTCAAGTTTGTTCAAGTGAAGGCCCATGTTCTCTTGAAAAGGGAGATAATAACAAATATGTAAAAATAAGGTGGTGCCATTTAAAAATCTCCTCAAGAACTACTGGGCCAGAAAATTTCCAATTTACAATGAAGCTTCCTGATGAAGTGCAGATTCAAGTCTGTTAAAAGCATGGCCTCAGGGGGTTGAGGCCACAATAGGGGATCAAAGTTTTGTATTCAAAAATATAGGTTAAAATCTTTAAAGATCATCTTCCCCAGAACCACAGCCAATTTGAATCAAACTTGGTACAAATCATTCTTGGTGAAAGGGATTCCAGTTTGTTTAAACGAAGGTCATTTAAAAATCTTGGTTTGGGACCAAAATGGGGGATCAAAGTTCTATATGCAGAGATATAGGAAAAAATCTTCTCAAGAACCACTTAGCCAGAAAAGTTCAAATTTACATAACAGCTCTCTGACATAGTGCAGATTCAAGTTTGTTAAAATCATGGCCCCCAGGGGTTTTACATGCGAATATTTAGTGAATATTTTTAATATGGGCCAAGGTGATTCGGGTGAGTGATCTGGCCTCACTTTTTCCCCGCATTTTGTTTTGGGAATTTTTTTTATTTGTTTGTTGTCTTTTTTCATGCATTCTTGGGTTAAGTTGGAGCTAAAATAGGGGATCAAATTTAACATAACACATGAATATAGGGGGATCTCTAAAATCTTAAGTTAAAAAAATCTCCAGAACATCAAGACCATATTAGTCATTTTGATTGATTGATTGATTGATTATTTCTTGTTGTACGCCACACTCAACTATTTTTCAGTCATCTGGTGGCGTCCAGTTTTTGTAGGTGGAGGAGAGAACCCAGATACCCTGGAAGAGACCACCGACCTTCCGAAAGTATTAGTCATATTGATATTTTAAGCATCACTTTGTTGTATGGATTCAGGTTTGGTAAAATTGTAACTCCATGGCACTAGTTAGAAGCATAATAATGTTGTCAAAAGAAGGTATAATTCTTCTGACTAATAGTAGGGGCATGGTGACTCAGGTGAGCGTTGTGGCCTATGGACCTCTCGTTCTATCATCTCAGTGTTTGAATAGTAAAAGAAATAAAGGCATCCGTGGCTTTACAGTCCAGCTTTGAATCTAGGGGTTGAAGTCATTGCAACGGTCATCGTTTCTCAATATTTTTCTCGTTTCATTATGTAAATTACAGCTATCAATGTCACCTTTATATATATATATATATATATATCACCTGATCTAGGCAATTTGTAATTGGTGCGATCATTAATGAGTTTCTCTTTCAGTGTTTCGAAATGCGCATAAAGATAAAGAGAAGGGAAAAAAACCCAGAGAATTGATACATGTATCTGGTATACTGGATTCAGCTTTGTGATCTCTAACAAGAATGATGTTATTTTGTTCAAAACTATTATTAGGTAATGTCTCGTGAAAAAGTATGTAAAATTACATAAATTATCTTTACATTTATCTAAAAGGCAAAAATATGCAATGAGGGGGGTCTTGTATTCACAGTATACATGTAGTACCTTTTCGAAGATTGTAAATTCATATAAAATGTATGATCTGATTTGTTTTCTAGATGCATTTTATTCTTTTTGCATGAAACTATTCGGTGTCCTTACAATAGAACAGATTTTTCGTCAAACTTTGAAAGATTTTTCGTTTACATCTTTCTTTGCTTGTATGTTTTTTACATATATATTCCATTCGAAAAATTTTCAGTCATATAGAGGCTTCACCAGTTCCACATATTTTTGAATTATGCTTGGCACTGAAGGCAGTATCGGTGATGGTTCTTTACCACACCACTGCCTTCTCCGGTTTTAATGGCATATTTGAGAGCTCCATGACTTTTACTTTTAATGCCCCGCGCTTGGCGAAGGTACGGTACTAGATGGCAACAAGATGCGAAGTCGGGACCTCACGGATGCGAAGCGAGCGCCCTACCCACAAGATTATCGCGACCGTATGCTATGCGAGCGTGTGTGTGTGTGTGTGTGTGTGTGTGTGTGTGTCGCATTGGAATGGATTAATTCTTTATACACACACACACACACGCATATATATATATATATATATATATATATATATATATATATATATATTGTGTGTGTGTGTGGTTTCAGTGAATATTTTTTATAGATAGGTCAATTTTACTACATATAATATCTAGCACTGTGTTTAAAATTTTAAAACTGTTTTAGATTGTAGTGTAATTTATGGATTCATTTAATCTTACTTATCAGAAGAAAAAAAATTCTGTTTTATATGTTTGGTATATTTTTTTTATATGATATGGCATTTTATTATGATGTAAAGTACTTTTGAACGTGTTTTATACATGAAAAAAGTGCTCAAGAAATTTGGTACATAATAATAATAATAATGATTACCAGAACGGTAGAACTTTGGAACTATACCACTGATTTAATGTGCAATATTCTGCGTGCACGCTTAGAGCATTGTCGCCAAGGTACAGTACAATTCGTCTTTGTTTGGCAGTCACCATTATGATCTCATTAGTTTGCCTTTATATCACTTGTATCACTTCTCCTGCTCTGTAAAGCGCAGCTATATATTTTTTTTAGGGGGTTCGAATCCCACTGTGGGACGTGGGTGCCGGTCTTTCGGATGAGACCGTATAAACCGAGGTCCCGTGTCGCAGTAGGTGTGGCACGATAAAGATCCCTCCCTGCTCAAGGGCCCTGAGTGCCGAGCATAGGCCTAAAATTTGCAGCCCTGTCACCGGTAATGGTGACAGCCGCCGGATAGCTGAAAAATTGCTCAGGCGGCTATAAACAAAAGACAAACAAACAAACTTTTAGTGGTTTTATTTTTTACGTCATCTAGTCCGTTTATGGGAATTTTTGTGATCATTGCCCATCTGTTGCTCTGCCTCGCTGGTAAAATTATAGTATATGTCTGAGTATAGATAGGAAATGCAGCATGTATCGTGAACTGAAAAGACCCATTCGGGACCAAAATTTCCAAAACTAATGGTTTCTAAAATGGTTTACAATAGGGGTGTTAAAATGACAACACTCGAAGTGCATATAATTCAAAGTTATTACACTTGAGGTTACGATTGCTGACAACCACAGGAAAGATATATAATTATTTGTCGGGTCATAGCTTTGAAAATACAACCTCAAAAAAAAGGGGGTTTTGCATTCACCCAGGGATGTTATGATGATGAATTATGGTCATTTGCACAAGATCATGGTCACAGATAAAAAGAACTAGTTCTAATTATAACGAGGACCGTTCCATATGGTCCCCATATATCCCCATTTACAAAGTGGTGTCATTTTGCTTCATCAAGTTCAACTGAATTGTTCAATACAAACCTTAAATTAAGAACAGTATAACTTTCACTTTAATTCTCTGAGTTGTAAGAGAGTTATGTGCAAGTTAAAGCATTTTCCAATCAAAATGAACTGTACGTGCATGTACTTAATGATGAATAATTTTCACCATGTCAATCCGTTAGGCGTCTTAATAGACTAAGATATCTACTGTATAATTTGGTAGACGTTTAAGCATTATCCAAACAAAATTCAGGGGACCATACATGCGAAATTTAGCGCACGTGCCTGCGTGTGCTGGTAGGTGACTTTCACTTTACAACGTTGTAGAGAATCATCATATATATCTACAACCTAAATTTCAACACATTTCAAAACTAAAACTGTTATAGATAAATACTCAATTTTAAACGTCGATAGATACAGTGCAATTATATTCTTGCGCGCGTAGATTTAATTGGACAATTTTTGTTTATATAGTTGATTGGGCATTACAGTATCAGTTTCATTTTATTGAGGCCTTTTATAAGAACGCTATGATCTTTTTAGTACCACAGAATTGAAAGAAAATCAACGCACGTGCATTCACACGCACACAAGTACGACTCTGCACTTATGTTGATGTCGTTCGCTATACTTCGTGTCTAAAATGTCTGTCCTTTTTCACCATTATATTCAAGTTTCGAAGCATTTATCACGGCGTCAGTTGTTAAGTTTCATTTTTCATTGTAGGTACGTGTGTGAACTTGATGGCAAAGGTAAATAAATGTACAATTAACTTTTGTTTACTTAATTTTTTTTTTCATTTTAATGAAAGTGTATTTAAAGCAATTTGGGTATGACAATAGGGTCCAAAGCCTAACTGCATGGTGTCTTCTGCCTCTTGTAATTGCAACAAATGTTGAATATACGTATGTAACGCGTGCAAATATTTTTATTTTATTCAAGTCGACACTCAAGCCACGTTTAGCTGTGATTCAAACATAAATTTCAGCACAGTTTCCCTATTAATTAATTGATGTATAATATTTCACATATGAAATATATACATATATGTACCATATAGTATGTGATTCCTGATAGGCTAAGTGTGGGTAAAAAAGGAAACCTACATGTAGGGCGTGTGAAAGAGCGACAATTTCGCAATGATACAGCCTCTACCCCCACGCCCGCCCCTCAAAAGTTGTTCATTATACTTCCAACCTTGCATACTAGACTTGTTTTTCTCAAGATTTTGTTTTTAGTCTAAGGACATATTATTTTAACGTGTCCACGTTAAATATCATTTGTATCTAGCAATATCTCGGGTTAGTGAACGTCTGCTCGTGCTTATAATTATAATAATAATTATTATTGCTGCAATGCTTGAAAGTATGGCTTAATATGTCGTCTTACGCTTGCATAGTTTTGTATGGAATTTTACGAAAGCCTATTTCTATCATGTAAAAAAAAAATTAATTCGCATTTCACTTTCTCGTAATTAAGAGATAATTATCTAATGATTACGAGAAAAAAATCTCGAAATTACGAGGAAAAAATCTCGTAATTATGAGAAAAGATCTCGTTATTACAAGAAAATATATCGTAATTACAAGATAATTATTTTGTTATTATGAGAAAAACAACCAACCAACGAGGAAAGATTTCGTAATTGCAAGAGGGGGAAAAAAAAGGGGGGGGGGGGGGGGGGGAGTTCGAGCCCCTCTGCGTCAAACCCAAGACGTAAACATAGGTAGTGATTGCTCCTTCGCCAAACGTTATATATTATAAGAAGTTATATTATCGTGAAATTTGTTTTAATTAATTAAAATTATTAATTAATTAATTAATTTTTACTTGCAACAACCAATAACTATCAAAATATGCTAACTCTAAATCAGACATGGTAATATACCCTAATTTATTATTATCATTATTAGCATGTTGAAGAACCCTCACTGTTACGGCCGTAAGTGCTAAGCATAGGTTTAAATTTGTGGTACTTCACCAACCACTGACGACGTCTCAATGTGAGTGAAGAATTCTCGATGGGACGTAAAACACATACACACACACACACAACCGAGATCTTTTCCAATCTACCGGTCGCGGTAGCTCAGTGGTTAAAGCGTTCGCTTCGTAACTGGGAGGTCGTAAGTTCGAGCCCCGCTCGTGCCATGGCCGCGTCAAACCTAAGACAAAAAATAGGTAGTGATTGCTCCTTCGCCAAACTCTCGGCATTTAGAAGTGAGAATCACGGGTCTTTCGGATATGACCTTAAAAACGGAGGTCCCGTGTCACGATAGGTGTTGGCACGTTAAAGAACCCTCACTGCTACGGCCCTGAGCGCTAAGCATAGGTCTGGTGACGTCTCATATGAGTGAAATATTCTCGATGGCACGTAAAACAAACAAACAATGAAGATGATTATCTCGTAATTACGAGGTCTTTTGTATTTTTTCTCGTAATTTCGAGATAATTATCTCGTATTTACGATGTTTTCTCGTAATTACGAATAGTGGAATGTGAATTTATAAAATTTTTTTTACATGATACTAATAGACCCATATGCCATGAATCTTCCCAATAAGGGCATAAACTCTTGTCATCGAAAGTTATCAGGGAGTTTGTGAAATGGAGACGGACTTAGTGGACTTTCTCAGTTGAGCTTTTCTAAAGTTTGTGTGGCTGTCGCTTGTCTGTCCGTAAACGTATATTTTCAACTTCCGCTCTGGAATCACTGGACCGTTTCCAACCACCTTCGGTACCAAAAGATTTGTGTAAAATTACTAATAAATCTATTGGGGTCTTGTCAGTTGATATCAATATATAGTCGTATCTCATTTTGTTCAGATTTTTAAAGAAGTGTCGCATCTTTTTATAATAGTATTTTCTTTTCCGACTTGCGTGTTAATAGTTGGA
The DNA here is from genome assembly GCA_024699665.1 of Ostrea denselamellosa. Classification (NCBI taxonomy): domain Eukaryota; kingdom Metazoa; phylum Mollusca; class Bivalvia; order Ostreida; family Ostreidae; genus Ostrea; species Ostrea denselamellosa. Next base: position 245,304 of record JAMZEH010000023.1, on the reverse strand, counting down.
TTTTTATGCAATAGCATTGGGGGTATTTGAAATTGGCTACAATTCATAAGGGCATTGTGCTTCATCGTTATGTTGTTATATTACACACACACACACACACACACACACACACACACACACACACACATATATATATATATATATATATATATATAATTACAGGGGAGGGGGATAGTAATAGCCTATGTTTCTTGGATTCTATTATTGTTTAGTCGGATTCTATTATTGTTTATCCATTTGAATTGACCATTTTTATATATCTAAAACTACTCGGATGACGTACATGTTTTATCATATACTACACTGTGGCATATGTATATGTATAGAGTTCTCGAACAATGGCCCCATTGTCACAGTGGCCCAATGGGCATGATGACGAGGGATGATTAGTTAACTGAGCAAATAACACATGTATCAAATTTCTTTAAATCAGCTTTTAGTCAATAAACAGCAAACCTAATTTACAAATATTTTGTTAGTGGGGTGGTAGTTTTCTATGAACTTACGTCATTGTTCAACCACACTGATGACGATCGTACGTACTAGAGCTACTGACATGAAGAATTCAGACTGACTAAAAATTGAGAAGCTAGCAGGCTATTTTTACCATTTTCAGATTTGGACGTATAGTTTTTTGATTGTGTTCTGTGGAACTAGAACTTCTCTACAAGTGGACTGTGAGTAAGATAGAATGAAACCAAGAAGGTTTGGAATCGCTCGATACGTCGACACAACTTTTGCTTGTCTTGTAGTAGCTGCATGTGTGTTCACCGTAATAATGACAATGACATCGACCACCAGACGTCAGGCGTCAAATAAGAAAAGAACTGTGGGTGCATTAAGGCAAGAACGAGAATCGTTTTTACTTTCTTTCATTCGGAGAAGTAAGGATGTTACTTCACAAAATGTGATAGAGAAATCGGCAGAAGTTGATTCTTATCCTGACCACACAAAGGAATGGTTTTCCAGGAATCCTGTCACAAAATTCATTCCAAAAGGACCCCACCCTAACCTCACTAAACCAATCATTGCCAACCCTCATATATGTCACTCAACGGAAGTAGATATATTAATTTATTTTCATAGTTTGTGGAGTCATTTTGAGCATCGTAGAATTCTTCGCGAGTCTTGGGCTAACAAAAATATATTCTCGGACATTAAAGTGCGAACTATATTCGTTCTCGGAAAACCGCCGAAAAAGGAGGACCAGTTAAAGATAAACAACGAAAACTTAAATACTGGAGACATCGTGCAGGGTAATTTTGAAGATACTCGGAGAAATCTCTCTCTTAAAAGTATCCAGATGATGCAGTGGATAAACGACAACTGCATTCAAGCTAAATATATAGTCAAAGCTGACGATGATATGTTTGTGAACATCTTCGCTCTTACAGAATTTCTTGTGTCTCAGATTTTTAAAAGAAAGAAAATTATAATGTGCTCACTCAAAGAAAATCAGACCAGTATTATCGTGAGAGACCCGAAAAACAAATGGTATGTTCCAGAGTATATCTACAAGGGCCAGCAACATTATCCGACATTTTGTAGTGGATATACTGTTCTCTTTTCTTCGGATCTCGTGCCCCAGTTATATAAATACTCATTTACGTCACCATACTTTTCAGTGGATGATGCTTATTTATTTGGGATGTTGCTGGGGCAAATTAACGATGTTCATTATGAGGATATAACAAGTGCCCTTAGTTTGAATCTAAAAACAGGACTTGATGAATATAAAGGAAGTGGACCACTTATACATGTCGGTATTCTTGCCTGGGATGATGGAGGGATTGAAAAGTTGTGGCAGGCAACCCTGTCGAAGATGACTCCATGGACAAAGAGACATGCGAACATTGCTATGGTGCAGGAGGCGATGAGAAATGCGATGGAAGAACATTTGCATTAAAACTGATTGATATAAGCAATAAAATTAATATCACGTAGGTACTTCAGCTATCGTTATAAAGTTTGAGATTGAAGACAGGAAGTTAAAACATTTTATGTTGTATAACGATATATATTAAACAAAAATTCTCCCTGAATGAATAATGAAATATTCTAATGGGGCCAAAATAAAATATATGTGTGTTTCCTATTTCACTCCCACAAAAATTAGGTAGGGTAAAGCATTTTATTTTATTAAAGCATTTTAATGAAACTCTTAACCTTTTGATATGCTTTAAATACGGGTCTTTATACGCTACAAATAATTTTCAAACAATTTGAAAATCATTAGTAGTCAAAAATCAAAATGTAAATCATAGAAACTTGAACACGTAATTTAAAAAAAATTCTGCTCTGAAAATTCCAGATTTTTCTTTTAATTATATATATTTTCAATAGAATATTTAGGGACGGCAGTAAAAACGTAGATGGGGTCGGGAAACCGGAAACACACATATATATTTTATTTTGGCCTGATCAAAAGGAATAAATCCTTATGTATTTCTGTTTGCATTTTAGATAATCCTCTATCATGTATTTCAACTTCCTTAAATGGGGGGAAAAATGCACATGCTACATTACTTATTTCATGAAACTTGATATGAATATTTAGTCAGAAGAGGTATAGTGACTTATGACTTTCAATGTCATCAACATGAAGGACAAAATCAGTTTATGCTTTTCAGAATTTTTAGGGAATGTAGAAGGTGGAGATTTTTATATGTGTATTAACCTTCACAGTAATGCGAATTTCGTTATCATATATTCGATTTATTTTGTGGGGAAAATGACTGCAATTTCATCAATATCAGGTAGTTTTCTAGTGAAAAAAAAAAATTAAAGTAAAACTCCTTCTCTTATTTCCATTTATATCTATAATTTCTACGAGAACGTTTTGAATTAAATTTTAGAAAGTAGATATACAAAGTTTTGGCGTGTGATTTTCAGTGTTTTTCATAGAATTCAGACCTCAGTTCAGATATTTGTTACCCACATATATGCAAACTTTCCCCAGTATTAATGTTAATCCTGAAAGATCAGGAACATTTTTGCGATTTCCGGTGGATAATATGAAGAGATGGAATCGATGGGCGAATTTAAAATGAATACGATTTGTACATATACATGTATAAGGAAGATCATGCATTTAGCATTTATCATAGAACACTATGATATAGTGACATTATATATATATATATATATATATATATATATATATATATATATATATGGTACATGAGCGGAGAAAAGGATTTGAATTCAATAAGAAGATTGTTTTAGAGGCATGATTCGTTTCGTGGGAGAACACCGTTAAATGGTAGTGACCACTACACCTTGCATCTGAAAACATCAACTGACGTGTTCGATCCTGGTTTTGCTAATGCTGTGGTACAATTTTTGTGTTGCTTTCTAAGCAAAGCGAAGTTGGTTAATCTTTTCAATTAGATAATCGATCATCCAGGATAAAGATATGAATTTAAATAAACATATAGTATTACGCCCATTCTCTTCACAGATTTAAGAAATAAACCGGCTGCGGTTGTCTAGTGGTTAGGGCGCTCGTTTCGCAACCGGGAGTCCTTTGTTCGATTCTCTATGCCTGCGCCGCGTCAAACGTATAAGTTGTAACGTAGTAGTGACTGTTCCTTCGCCAAGCAGCAGACGTTAGAGGTTTCTCGGTTATGACCTTGAAAACGGTGGTTCCGCGTCTTAGTAGGTGTAAGCACGATAAAGGATCCTCACTGTTCTGAGTTCTGAGCGACTAAATTTGTGGCGATTCTTCTAAGGTTGTGACGCTTCCATATGAATGAAATATTCTCGAATGGGACGGACATGTAAAACAACAGGTGCCATACCCCTTTTCCATTTCAGTAGACTAGTGAAGGTTTACAACTATTTGACGTTATGACTATGCATTGGTTGATTGTGTAGATATCACAGTACGGTTGTAATCACCTGTATTATGATGGTGATGTGCATTGTTGAAAGGAGATTAAAGAAAACTGCCGATCGATTTGATAATATTGTGTTGACTACACAGCTTATTTGAATTAAGATCGTATTTCTTTAATGATAAAACCGTACAAGTTTGAAATTGATTGAAAATATATAGTATACAGTAAAACAAAATGTTTTGTCAAGCGAAATAAAATTTACCAGTTCTTACCAGGTGAAAGAACCAAGAATGTACATATGTATTTTAATCCTTCCAGTGCCCTAACCTGTTGCCAATCATAACTGAAGAAGGGAAATTCAGATTGGCACCTTTATTAAATGAAGACAAGGATAAAACTGAATTATTCCTGTAATAATTACCATTTCATTAGCATCATCTTACTCTTCCCTTCGATTGTGCTTGCAGGTAGAACATCTTACGACTGATGGCTTCGTTTCGTCGGCGTCTGGCTTTGCTCGTCTGTGGAATCGTACTGATTATCATACTGAATCATATCAGTACTGATGTATCGGTGACGCCTGATATTATGGCGAAGTATAAAAAACAGTTAGTGTATGACGATCATTCCAAACACAACAATGAAGTTCCGGAAGTGACGAAAAATAATCATACTTCCACAGTTTTAACAGTAAACACCTCTAGAAATGTAAAAAAGACTAGCTACCCACTCACATTGATGTCTCCATACCTCATCAATAATCCTTCAATATGTAAATCCCCCAAAAAGTTAGACTTTGTTGTAATTGTTCACACGTCAACTGATCATTTCAAACGACGCAGGATTATACGTCAGACTTGGGGCAATCTCAACATTCTACGCAACAGAGGTTTTCGAATAGTGTTCTTCTTTGGTCTTTCAAACAACCAAAAAACACAAACTATGCTTGAGAATGAAAGCACTGTGTATGGTGATATTGTACAAGGTGTTTTCTTAGACTCCTACCACAATCTTACTCACAAAGGTGTCCTAACATACCGTTGGTTATGTGATTTTTGTTCCAACGTTGATATGGTAGTTAAAGTTGACGATGATATTTTCGTGAATATTTTTTACCTAATGGAATATTATCTCCCAAAGTTCCGAAATGCAGCGCGGCACATAATGTGTCAGACAAGACCAAAAGGAACCAGCCCAATAATGCGTGAGAATAGTAAATGGCAAGTTAATGCGAACCAGTTTAAGAATATGACGCATTACCCGGTGACGTATTGCAATGGATATTTTGTGTTGATATCCATAGATATCATTCGACAACTTTACAAAGCTTCGTTTATGACACCATTTTTCTGGGTGGATGATGTATACTTATATGGATTGCTGCCAGATAAAATTGGTCATGTGAAATTTACATCAATCGCAGAAAATTTGACTCTGCATCAGGAGACAGGGATTCAGTGTTACACCGGAAATACAACATGCAAATACTTAGCCTCTTACGCAGAAAAAGAGACCTATATGGAATCCATGTGGTATGCTGCTTTGAAAATGTATGCTACTGTAGCTCAGAAATTCATAGCGAAGGAACTTCTTATAGAGTGAGATGTAAAAGATATATTTTCTTCATATTTTATCAATAATTAAAGCTCTACCTTTGATAAGTGGTACGGTATAAGAGTTTTACTTTCAGAGGTAGCTCACAGCGTTCCAGGTATTGTGTCAAATAATAATTTTTCGACATTTTCAATAATTTATTGAATACATCTAGAGGTATATACTTTCTTGAAAAGGAACTCGAGTAATTACTGGCAATAAAGAGAATGATTATATAACAATATTCCGAAATAAAGAAAAGGGAAATGTTGATAAATTTATTGTCTATAAAGGAGTTTCAAAAGTCACAGTGTGTTAATTTATTGTTAGAAATCTGCTTTAAAGACTCGCTGAATTAGATGCATTTTCCAAATGGTTCATTTATACATTCTTATTTGGATTCACTTGTCTCTCGATTATAGTTTTCATCTAATTAGGAATCGTCATAGTAAACTGAAGAAGCAACTTGCACAAATACATCTCATAGTAACGACGTTCAATGATGTAATTTAGATATTGAAAAATCTCCAGCTCCAAATGTAACCCAACATTTAGCTTTTAAACATCCTAGAAACTTTGTATGTCCCCCAGATCCAAGATGCATTGTTTTTGTCCTGTCTGTGATTTTGTCTAAAACTTTAACCTTCCTAATAACTTTTGAATTCTAGCACTTCGATATATCGCATGAGTAGTCCTAAGAGAAGACCTTTTCGTTGGTACCTAAATTTTTTACCTTGATGTTTGACCTACTTTTTAATAACTATAACCTTGGACATAACTTTTAAGAGTTAAGTACTAGAGCTTTTTATATTTCACATGCGTATTCCTTGTTACAAGACCTTTCTGTTGATATCATAATTTGTGACATTGACCTTGGTGTTTGAACTACTTTTTAAGCACGTTAACCTTGGTCATAACTTTTAAAGGGTAAGTGCTAGAGATTTTACATGTGTATTTTTTGTAACAAGACCTTTATGTTGGTACCAACATTTTTGACCTTGTGTACTTGATGATTGAGGTGTTTTAATTTTTTTTGTTTTTGTTGGGTTTTTTTTTTTTTGATGACAGCATTTCCTTTTCCCGGACTCTAATGAAGAAATCCCATTTCCCGAATGTCGGGAATGCCGAAACTACATTGACTTCAAATCTCGTACGAGGAGTCGTTAAATTTCAAATAACGAACCGAGAATTGAGGACACGCACTGAAATGCCTTTGGTTTAGAATCTGCCTGTTGAAGACATTTAATTTCGGAGACTATCCTCCGCTTTTCATATATCGGAAAATTTTGTGGGATAATACTCATTTTAAAATGAAAGAAAATCGTATTATTAAACTAGTGCCTTTCTTTAAAAGATAAAGGAAAGTGACATCGAGTGCATAGTCCTGTATAAATAAATGAAGCTTTGCTATGAACATATAATAACAGTTCTTATTTTATTGTTAATAGTATTTAACAAAATGTTCCTAAATTCTACAGAATTTCAGCATGCAAACGTCCATTATTAAATGCCAACTTAATAACAGTTAATAGTATTAGTAAATTGTTCCTAAATTCTATAGAATACCTTTGCCATTATTGAGCGCCCAACTTTTCATAAAATGATAGGATCCACAACGAAATATTCAAGAACAAATATCTTGCTGACCCTTTTGTACTAATTGCAATGTCGATATTTACATACTAGGGATATTGTGCATTGGGGAAGCTTCAGTAGCAATTCTCTCGAAAATGTCATTGACAAACGAGTTCATGATGCTCATGGCTTGGCTGGAAACGCCATTGTCTGGGTGGACCTGCTTCAGGACTTTGTAAATGTAGATGGCATAGAATTCCCTCCTCTTCCTGCGCTTCTTCTTGTCCCCAGTTCTCTGGGCCTTCGCCTTAGGGACGGCTTTCTTGGCTCCTATAATTCTGCTGTTACAAATAGGATGTGTGCACATGTTTTTAATATTTCAAAAAGAGGGGGGGGGGGGGGGGGTAACCAGAATCTTGTAATAAGTAATACGTTTTCAGAAAAGTCATTATTGCAGGTGATATGAATGGCAGTATTATTGACCTCTGCAACACAAACGTACGAAAATCAAAACTACTGTTAAATTTTGTATCCAAATACAATTTATCCATCCCGAATACAGACTTTGTGGCAGAGGGTGAAAAGTTTACCTTTGTACAAAAATTAACAACGTTAGATTATATTCTTTTTGATAAGTACGTTCTGGAAAATCTACAAAATTATAGAATTATTCCTGAAGGCACGTTCTCTACAACGTCAGACCATTTGCCTGTCATTGCAACTATAAACTTCAATATGCCGATGCATAAACTTAAGTTCACCCAATCACGATTACCCGCATGGCACAAAGCTACTCCCGAGGCTATTGCAAAATACCGAAACAACGTAGATATCGCTTTAGAAAATTTGTTACAAACTAACATAAATAATGAAGCTAGTCTGGTCGAATATATCCGTACTATTACGGATATCCTCCATAGATGTACTAAGGAATCCATTCCATTTACATCCTTCAATCCCTTCACCCGTCCAGAGTGGACAAAACCGTTAAAGATCTTCACACAATCGAGCGTTCTAAACGTCGTGTGTGGATATCTGAAGGGCGACCTCGTGGTATGAACTCATCATACCGAGATTATAAACGGGCAAAACGACAATTTCGTAATGCTCTTAACGAAGAACATGAAAAATACATGCATCAAGTTTATCATGACCTAGATCATGCAGCTGAATGTGACACGGTTATTTTGGAAATTAGTTAAACGTAGAAAAACAAGGGCTTCAAGAATTTACCCCGATATAGAAGATGAAAATGGTCAGAAATACAATGATCCCAATAGTGTAGCGGAAGCTTTTGCTTATTATTTCCAAAAAATTTATACTACTCTTGAGGATAAACATTTTGATTTGAATTTTAAAAATGAAGTTGATCACAATATTAAAAAAGAATGTAAACTTGACGCTGGTAATCTACCCGGTGGTGAAATAAAACTGGAAGAACTAGCATCGGTTATAAATAGTTTAAAGTTGCGGAAAGCACCAGGGTATGATTCCTTAACAAATGAGCATATTATTTACGGAGGTAAAAATCTTATTCTTTGCCTCCTAAAAATGCACAACGCAGTCATATTTTGTGGTATTATTCCTTCTGAATGGAAGCGAGGTCTAATAGTTCCATTATACAAAGGTGATAACAAAGTAAAATCCCACTGCAACAGTTACAGACCGGTATCCCTTTTATCCTGCCTCTTCAAAATCTTTGAGAAATTAATTCTTCCTCGTATATCAGAATCAGTTATAGCATGGAAGCATTTTCCTAATGATCAACAGCAAGGTTTTCAAAAATATCTCGGCTGTCTAACTGCATTATTTAATATACAAGAGACAATTTTTCATAACGTAGAACAAGGCAATAATGTGTATGTCAGTTTTTTGGATAGCAGTAAAGCGTTTGACACGGTTTGGAGGAACGGCCTCATGTTAAAGCTATACAAACTTGGAATAACAGGCAAAACCTGGTCACTGATTAATGATTGTCATCAAGGAACATCAAGTTCTATTATTGTTAATCATACTCAATCTAGATGGTTTTCTGTTAACCAAGGTGTAAGACAGGGTGGTGTTTTGTCTTCATTTTTATACCTTGTTTTCATTAACGACCTTATTAATGAATTAGAGCGAAATAGTCCTAATACAGGTATCCTTAATGTTATGAGCGGCTGTCCCTCATTAGCAGATGACATATCTTGTATTGGATTGTCTCCAGTTGCCCTCCAAAATATGCTAGATATTGCTAACTCATATTCAAATAAATGGCGATTCTCATTTAATGCATCAAAATCGTGCATTTTGAAATTCCAAGGCAAGAAAAACAATGTCGAAAACAATTTTGTATGGTATCTGGGACAATCGCTCATCCTATGCGGAAAATTCTACAGCCACTTAGGCATTGTGATTCATCAGAATTTCAAGCTTTCCCAAAGATTAGATAGAGCCTGCGAAAAGGGCCGAAAGTCATTTTTTGCTTTATCTGACTTAGGATCTCAATTTCTTAACCCAATGACCGTATCTCACTTATACAAAACAATAGTGATGCCCACAGTACTTTATGGATGTGAACTTTGGAACAATATGTCCTGCTCAGACCACCAAAAACTACGTACTTTCCAACATTTTGTGTGCAAAAAATCCTTAAACTTTCCGAAATTATGTAGATCCGATATATGCGAATCACTTTTTGATGTATTGCCTATCAGCGCAGAAATAGATGCAAGAAAACTACTATTTCTAGGAAGACTATGCCGAATGGATATACACACTCTTCCCAAAAAAATATTTTTAACCAGATTATACTCTTACTTTCAAAATCTTTCAGAGACTCAATACGGTTTTATTCCGGACATTTTCAACATTTTGCAATCGTACGATCTTACCAACCATATCAGTGTGTGGCTGGACACGGGATTTTTCCCCGACAAACTATCCTGGAAAAAAATAACCAGAAAAACCGTAAGATTATATCACCAAGACCAGCGACAGCTCAGGATGAACAGTTCCGACTTTCATCTCTTCAGACAAATATTTTCTGATAAAAATCCTGCAACTATTTGGAGCCTACCCAACGTTCAACTTTGCAAATTTATATGCAAAATATACTCAGGCATGCATGTTAATGGCGTTATCTATTTGTGTCGTTTATGTGGCAACTCTTTTACAGATGTTTTTTGTCATTCTTCATGCTCATGTTCATGTACCGCTAGTATTAGAGAAGTTTGGTGGAACGCTATAGCTGACTGTTTCTGCGTAGAATTATGCGCAGAACTCTGTGGACTTTCGGAATTCGAGTGGTACGTTGTACTTCTTGGCGGGCAGATATCTACCCACTTGAACCAGGAGGACGATGTATCAATCCGTCATTTAAACTTCAGATTAGTGCGTAGTGCTTCAGCACAATACTACAGATGTTCTACGCAGTAAAGCATTTCAATAACCCATGTAATTTTCATTCAAAGGGACAGCTGCTACAGCTCTGTATGCAATCAATTTTGTTGCACAAATCGGAATGTTACTTTTTCTACTTCCAGTAAGCATTGTACAGAGATTTTTCGCCTCATTTTCACTATGTGTATCATTAGATTATAGCATTACATATTGTTGTATGTTGTAGTCATACTTATTTAATTTAATTGTACTTAAAGCAATATAAGCTGTCAAAATTGTTATTTTGGGGTCCTAAAATTTAATCGAAAATTTTGTAAACATGTACCTTCTAATACCTGATTTTATCGATTAAACTTTTGACATGTTGTATTTTTTGCATTAAATGCAAAAATGTTTGACAGTTGAAATTAAGTCTTCCCGTACCTTAATTTTCCCGACATTATTTCCGTATGCAATGACCTAAAGTTGAACTCATTCGGCAAAATCAAATGCGCAAGCGCAATATTTCCGGTAAACACGAAAGATGTCGGACACGAAAGGTTCGAAGCGAGGGAGAAAGCCGACTTTGGAATTTTGCGTAATGTTTCGAGCGATCCCATAAAACTATCATAACTAAAAAACATACTATCATAACTTAAAAACATATAACATCGTTAACAATGCCAAAATAATGATGGTAACTAGAATTTTATCTCACCTCGCCGTCCATATTTTAATGACCTGGATACAACCCGATCCACATCAGAATCATTCGTGTCAACATCGGTTATCTTCGTGATTGTCGCCGACGATTAATCAGCTGCCATTGTTAGGGTCAAATGGAATGTCGAGGAATATATTTTTCATCACGTAAAGGTGTGTAAACGATGCATAAGAGAGGAAATTCGATGCAGTTCTTTTTTTCAATCATATCAACGTTCATTTAACCTCTTTTAATGCCACTATAAAAAATTGCAATTTTGGCAGCTTATATTGCTTTAACTTATAATCTCCTAAGGGAGGAAATAAAGATTGAATGAATAACTTGCACAAATTTATCTCATAGTAACGACGTTCAATGATGTAATTTAGATATTGAAAAATCTCCAGCTCCAAATGTAACCCAACATTTAGCTTTTAAACATCCTAGAAACTTTGTATGTCCCCCAGATCCAAGATGCATTGTTTTTGTCCTGTCTGTGATTTTGTCTAAAACTTTAACCTTCCTAATAACTTTTGAATTCTAGCACTTCGATATATCGCATGAGTAGTCCTTAAGAGAAGACCTTTTCGTTGGTACCTAAATTTTTTACCTTGATGTTTGACCTACTTTTTAATAACTATAACCTTGGACATAACTTTTAAGAGTTAAGTACTAGAGCTTTTTATATTTCACATGCGTATTCCTTGTTACAAGACCTTTCTGTTGATATCATAATTTGTGACATTGACCTTGGTGTTTGAACTACTTTTTAAGCACGTTAACCTTGGTCATAACTTTTAAAGGGTAAGTGCTAGAGATTTTACATGTGTATTTTTTGTAACAAGACCTTTATGTTGGTACCAACATTTTTGACCTTGTGTACTTGATGATTGAGGTGTTTTAATTTTTTTTGTTTTTGTTGGGGTTTTTTTTTTTGATGACAGCATTTCCTTTTCCCGGACTCTAATGAAGAAATCCCATTTCCCGAATGTCGGGAATGCCGAAACTACATTGACTTCAAATCTCGTACGAGGAGTCGTTAAATTTCAAATAATGAACCGAGAATTGAGGACACGCACTGAAATGCCTTTGGTTTAGAATCTGCCTGTTGAAGACATTTAATTTCGGAGACTATCCTCCGCTTTTCATATATCGGAAAATTTTGTGGGATAATACTCATTTTAAAATGAAAGAAAATCGTATTATTAAACTAGTGCCTTTCTTTAAAAGATAAAGGAAAGTGACATCGAGTGCATAGTCCTGTATAAATAAATGAAGCTTTGCTATGAACATATAATAACAGTTCTTATTTTATTGTTAATAGTATTTAACAAAATGTTCCTAAATTCTACAGAATTTCAGCATGCAAACGTCCATTATTAAATGCCAACTTAATAACAGTTAATAGTATTAGTAAATTGTTCCTAAATTCTATAGAATACCTTTGCCATTATTGAGCGCCCAACTTTTCATAAAATGATAGGATCCACAACGAAATATTCAAGTACAAATATCTTGCTGACCCTTTTGTACTAATTGCAATGTCGATATTTACATACTAGGGATATTGTGCATTGGGGAAGCTTCAGTAGCAATTCTCTCGAAAATGTCATTGACAAACGAGTTCATGATGCTCATGGCTTGGCTGGAAACGCCATTGTCTGGGTGGACCTGCTTCAGGACTTTGTAAATGTAGATGGCATAGAATTCCCTCCTCTTCCTGCGCTTCTTCTTGTCCCCAGTTCTCTGGGCCTTCGCCTTAGGGACGGCTTTCTTGGCTCCTATAATTCTGCTGTTACAAATAGGATGTGTGCACATGTTTTTAATATTTCAAAAAGAGGGGGGGGGGGGGTAACCAGAATCTTGTAATAAGTAATACGTTTTCAGAAAAGTCATTATTGCAGGTGATATGAATGGCAGTATTATTGACCTCTGCAACACAAACGTACGAAAATCAAAACTACTGTTAAATTTTGTATCCAAATACAATTTATCCATCCCGAATACAGACTTTGTGGCAGAGGGTGAAAAGTTTACCTTTGTACAAAAATTAACAACGTTAGATTATATTCTTTTTGATAAGTACGTTCTGGAAAATCTACAAAATTATAGAATTATTCCTGAAGGCACGTTCTCTACAACGTCAGACCATTTGCCTGTCATTGCAACTATAAACTTCAATATGCCGATGCATAAACTTAAGTTCACCCAATCACGATTACCCGCATGGCACAAAGCTACTCCCGAGGCTATTGCAAAATACCGAAACAACGTAGATATCGCTTTAGAAAATTTGTTACAAACTAACATAAATAATGAAGCTAGTCTGGTCGAATATATCCGTACTATTACGGATATCCTCCATAGATGTACTAAGGAATCCATTCCATTTACATCCTTCAATCCCTTCACCCGTCCAGAGTGGACAAAACCGTTAAAGATCTTCACACAATCGAGCGTTCTAAACGTCGTGTGTGGATATCTGAAGGGCGACCTCGTGGTATGAACTCATCATACCGAGATTATAAACGGGCAAAACGACAATTTCGTAATGCTCTTAACGAAGAACATGAAAAATACATGCATCAAGTTTATCATGACCTAGATCATGCAGCTGAATGTGACACGGTTATTTTGGAAATTAGTTAAACGTAGAAAAACAAGGGCTTCAAGAATTTACCCCGATATAGAAGATGAAAATGGTCAGAAATACAATGATCCCAATAGTGTAGCGGAAGCTTTTGCTTATTATTTCCAAAAAATTTATACTACTCTTGAGGATAAACATTTTGATTTGAATTTTAAAAATGAAGTTGATCACAATATTAAAAAAGAATGTAAACTTGACGCTGGTAATCTACCCGGTGGTGAAATAAAACTGGAAGAACTAGCATCGGTTATAAATAGTTTAAAGTTGCGGAAAGCACCAGGGTATGATTCCTTAACAAATGAGCATATTATTTACGGAGGTAAAAATCTTATTCTTTGCCTCCTAAAAATGCACAACGCAGTCATATTTTGTGGTATTATTCCTTCTGAATGGAAGCGAGGTCTAATAGTTCCATTATACAAAGGTGATAACAAAGTAAAATCCCACTGCAACAGTTACAGACCGGTATCCCTTTTATCCTGCCTCTTCAAAATCTTTGAGAAATTAATTCTTCCTCGTATATCAGAATCAGTTATAGCATGGAAGCATTTTCCTAATGATCAACAGCAAGGTTTTCAAAAATATCTCGGCTGTCTAACTGCATTATTTAATATACAAGAGACAATTTTTCATAACGTAGAACAAGGCAATAATGTGTATGTCAGTTTTTTGGATAGCAGTAAAGCGTTTGACACGGTTTGGAGGAACGGCCTCATGTTAAAGCTATACAAACTTGGAATAACAGGCAAAACCTGGTCACTGATTAATGATTGTCATCAAGGAACATCAAGTTCTATTATTGTTAATCATACTCAATCTAGATGGTTTTCTGTTAACCAAGGTGTAAGACAGGGTGGTGTTTTGTCTTCATTTTTATACCTTGTTTTCATTAATGACCTTATTAATGAATTAGAGCGAAATAGTCCTAATACAGGTATCCTTAATGTTATGAGCGGCTGTCCCTCATTAGCAGATGACATATCTTGTATTGGATTGTCTCCAGTTGCCCTCCAAAATATGCTAGATATTGCTAACTCATATTCAAATAAATGGCGATTCTCATTTAATGCATCAAAATCGTGCATTTTGAAATTCCAAGGCAAGAAAAACAATGTCGAAAACAATTTTGTATGGTATCTGGGACAATCGCTCATCCTATGCGGAAAATTCTACAGCCACTTAGGCATTGTGATTCATCAGAATTTCAAGCTTTCCCAAAGATTAGATAGAGCCTGCGAAAAGGGCCGAAAGTCATTTTTTGCTTTATCTGACTTAGGATCTCAATTTCTTAACCCAATGACCGTATCTCACTTATACAAAACAATAGTGATGCCCACAGTACTTTATGGATGTGAACTTTGGAACAATATGTCCTGCTCAGACCACCAAAAACTACGTACTTTCCAACATTTTGTGTGCAAAAAATCCTTAAACTTTCCGAAATTATGTAGATCCGATATATGCGAATCACTTTTTGATGTATTGCCTATCAGCGCAGAAATAGATGCAAGAAAACTACTATTTCTAGGAAGACTATGCCGAATGGATATACACACTCTTCCCAAAAAAATATTTTTAACCAGATTATACTCTTACTTTCAAAATCTTTCAGAGACTCAATACGGTTTTATTCCGGACATTTTCAACATTTTGCAATCGTACGATCTTACCAACCATATCAGTGTGTGGCTGGACACGGGATTTTTCCCCGACAAACTATCCTGGAAAAAAATAACCAGAAAAACCGTAAGATTATATCACCAAGACCAGCGACAGCTCAGGATGAACAGTTCCGACTTTCATCTCTTCAGACAAATATTTTCTGATAAAAATCCTGCAACTATTTGGAGCCTACCCAACGTTCAACTTTGCAAATTTATATGCAAAATATACTCAGGCATGCATGTTAATGGCGTTATCTATTTGTGTCGTTTATGTGGCAACTCTTTTACAGATGTTTTTTGTCATTCTTCATGCTCATGTTCATGTACCGCTAGTATTAGAGAAGTTTGGTGGAACGCTATAGCTGACTGTTTCTGCGTAGAATTATGCGCAGAACTCTGTGGACTTTCGGAATTCGAGTGGTACGTTGTACTTCTTGGCGGGCAGATATCTACCCACTTGAACCAGGAGGACGATGTATCAATCCGTCATTTAAACTTCAGATTAGTGCGTAGTGCTTCAGCACAATACTACAGATGTTCTACGCAGTAAAGCATTTCAATAACCCATGTAATTTTCATTCAAAGGGACAGCTGCTACAGCTCTGTATGCAATCAATTTTGTTGCACAAATCGGAATGTTACTTTTTCTACTTCCAGTAAGCATTGTACAGAGATTTTTCGCCTCATTTTCACTATGTGTATCATTAGATTATAGCATTACATATTGTTGTATGTTGTAGTCATACTTATTTAATTTAATTGTACTTAAAGCAATATAAGCTGTCAAAATTGTTATTTTGGGGTCCTAAAATTTAATCGAAAATTTTGTAAACATCTACCTTCTAATACCTGATTTTATCGATTAAACTTTTGACATGTTGTATTTTTTGCATTAAATGCAAAAATGTTTGACAGTTGAAATTAAGTCTTCCCGTACCTTAATTTTCCCGACATTATTTCCGTATGCAATGACCTAAAGTTGAACTCATTCGGCAAAATCAAATGCGCAAGCGCAATATTTCCGGTAAACACGAAAGATGTCGGACACGAAAGGTTCGAAGCGAGGGAGAAAGCCGACTTTGGAATTTTGCGTAATGTTTCGAGCGATCCCATAAAACTATCATAACTAAAAAACATACTATCATAACTTAAAAACATATAACATCGTTAACAATGCCAAAATAATGATGGTAACTAGAATTTTATCTCACCTCGCCGTCCATATTTTAATGACCTGGATACAACCCGATCCACATCAGAATCATTCGTGTCAACATCGGTTATCTTCGTGATTGTCGCCGACGATTAATCAGCTGCCATTGTTAGGGTCAAATGGAATGTCGAGGAATATATTTTTCATCACGTAAAGGTGTGTAAACGATGCATAAGAGAGGAAATTCGATGCAGTTCTTTTTTTCAATCATATCAACGTTCATTTAACCTCTTTTAATGCCACTATAAAAAATTGCAATTTTGGCAGCTTATATTGCTTTAACTTATAATCTCCTAAGGGAGGAAATAAAGATTGAATGAATAACTTGCACAAATTTATCTCATAGTAACGACGTTCAATGATGTTATTTAGATATTGAAAAATCTCCAGCTCCAAATGTAACCCAACATTTAGCTTTTAAACATCCTAGAAACTTTGTATGTCCCCCAGATCCAAGATGCATTGTTTTTGTCCTGTCTGTGATTTTGTCTAAAACTTTAACCTTCCTAATAACTTTTGAATTCTAGCACTTCGATATATCGCATGAGTAGTCCTTAAGAGAAGACCTTTTCGTTGGTACCTAAATTTTTTACCTTGATGTTTGACCTACTTTTTAATAACTATAACCTTGGACATAACTTTTAAGAGTTAAGTACTAGAGCTTTTTATATTTCACATGCGTATTCCTTGTTACAAGACCTTTCTGTTGATATCATAATTTGTGACATTGACCTTGGTGTTTGAACTACTTTTTAAGAACGTTAACCTTGGTCATAACTTTTAAATGGTAAGTGCTAGAGATTTTACATGTGTATTTCTTGTAACAAGACCTTTATGTTGGTACCAACATTTTTGACCTTGTGTACTTGATGATTGAGGTGTTTTAATTTTTTTTGTTTTTGTTGGGTTTTTTTTGATGACAGCATTTCCTTTTCCCGGACTCTAATGAAGAAATCCCATTTCCCGAATGTCGGGAATGCCGAAACTACATTGACTTCAAATCTCGTACGAGGAGTCGTTAAATTTCATATAACGAACCGAGAATTGAGGACACGCACTGAAAAGCCTTTGGTTTAGAATCTGTCTGTTGAAGACATTTAATTTCGGAGACTATCCTCCGCTTTTCATATATCGGAAAATTTTGTGGGATAATACTCATTTTAAAATGAAAGAAAATCGTATTATTAAACTAGTGCCTTTCTTTAAAAGATAAAGGAAAGTGACATCGAGTGCATAGTCCTGTATAAATAAATGAAGCTTTGCTATGAACATATAATAACAGTTCTTATTTTATTGTTAATAGTATTTAACAAAATGTTCCTAAATTCTACAGAATTTCAGCATGCAAACGTCCATTATTAAATGCCAACTTAATAACAGTTAATAGTATTAGTAAATTGTTCCTAAATTCTATAGAATACCTTTGCCATTATTGAGCGCCCAACTTTTCATAAAATGATAGGATCCACAACGAAATATTCAAGTACAAATATCTTGCTGACCCTTTTGTACTAATTGCAATGTCGATATTTACATACTAGGGATATTGTGCATTGGGGAAGCTTCAGCGGCAATTCTCTCGAAAATGTCATTGACAAACGAGTTCATGATGCTCATGGCTTGGCTGGAAACGCCATTGTCTGGGTGGACCTGCTTCAGGACTTTGTAAATGTAGATGGCATAGAATTCCCTCCTCTTCCTGCGCTTCTTCTTGTCTCCAGTTCTCTGGGCCTTCGCCTTAGTGGCGGCTTTCTTGGCTCCTATAATTCTGCTGTTACAAATAGGATGTGTGCACATGTTTTTAATATTTCAAAAAGAGGGGGGGGGGGGTTAACCAGAATCTTGTAATAAGTAATAAGTTTTCAGAAAGTCGAATTCTGATGCAGTAATGTTTAACATGGATACGCAATACACTGTGACATCACAAAATGATATAAAAGGGGGCCTCCGTAGCCGAGTGGTTAGAGCATCGCGTTCAAAATCACAAGCCCTCTCACCTCTAGTCGGCGCGGGTTTGATTCTCGCTCGCGCCGATATATGTGAGAAAGTTTGCCAGTTTACTTTCGGAAGGTCGGTGGTCTCTTCCCTGATACATTGTATCTGGGTTCTCTCCTCCATCAACAAAAACTGGACGCCACCAGATAACTGAAAAATTGTCGAGTGTGGCGGAAAACAACAAATAATAATAATAAAAACCAGTATCTCTTTATATAAAGTTTAGTGTCACATGCAAGCAGACTAGGAGAGCCATGTTAGGACGTATAAAGTGCAAACTTATTAAAAATATAAAAAATACATTTGAAGGGAGAAATGACACGCTGTAATACGAGATTCACACAGAAAGATATAACACGAGATCTCTTGATGTCTTTACATTATCTGATTTTTTTAAGGAAATACATTGTGATCAAAGATGGATGGATTTGTCTTTCGATAGATAGATAGATAGACAGGCGTTGGCACGTTAAAAACCATCACTGCTTCGGTCCTGCTGAGTGCTGAACACGGAGAAATTCACTATTACATGGATACCCACTTCCGCCCCTGTCCGGGATTGAACTCACGACCCGCGAAAACCAAATCTCACAGCGTCAAATGAGACTCTTGTGATTTTGGTCTTGAAATCCAATTTTGTGTGTACGAAAGTGAGTTTTGTTCAACAAAAAGAGTTCAGATTAACAAATTTTATAACAACTTACAAATATAAATTTTGTTGCACAAAATTAACTTTCAGTGGAGAAAAGTTGTTTGTCATGACAGTTGAGTTTTTGTTTCAAAAGTTAATTTTGCATTTAGTTTAATTTGGATTCTGTAAACTAATTGCAAACAAATCTGGGAAATATTCTGACAAAAGTCAATTTTGTTTATGATAGCTTCATTCCTTAATGACAAAATAAATTTTGTTACGCAAAATTATCTTTCAGTGGACAAAAAACATTTTTGTCTTGACAATCATATTTGTAGACAAAAATCATTTTAGTCATGACAATTCATTTTTGTCAGTTACGCATATACATATGCAAATAAGCCCATGTTTTACCTTGTAAGCTGTTCACAGATTGGTTGAAACGCTTGCATTTATCTCATTCTTTGTTAAAGGTTAATCGGACTTGGATGGTATGATAGTAAACGAAAATTTGGTGAATACACGTACATATTACGCTTATAGTAATTCATGTGCCCTTCAAATAATATTTTCCATAGATTGTCAATTTTTTTTCCAGTAGTATGTTAGTCATTGATATCATGACCTCTCTCCCTTTCTCTTTCGCTAATAGTCTGGTGGGAATTCGGGTTAGAATAGGTCCTCATTACCCCTTGCTTGTCCTAAGAGGCAACAAAATGGGGTGGTCCTTCGGATGAGACCACGAAATGCGAGGCCCCGTGAAACAGCAGGTGCGACACATTAAAAATCCCTCGTTGCTCAAAGGCCGTAAGCGCCGATCATAGGCCTAAATTTTTGCAGCCCTTCACCGGTAATGGTGATGTGTCCATATGTGTGAAAAATTCTCGAGTGGGACGTTAAACAATATGCAACCAACCAACCTTTCGCTGATAAATGAGATTCCAGAGCATGCGCCTCTCACAGGAAGTCGGGGAAAAGTCTGCTGATTAATGGCCATGCATATGGATCCATATTTGGATTCTGTAAACTAATTTTCAGACAAAATTGACTTCTGTCAGACAAAATTTACTTTTGTGACACAAAATTGAATTTTATGTTACATTTTCACTTTTGTCTGACAAAACTCAATTTTGTCCATATAAAAATGAATATTGGGTACAAAATAGCTAATCTCCTTTGGCCTCTCTAAATCAACATTTTGTGTACAAAATTAATTTTGTTTCAAAAAATTACTTTTTCTTACCTAATTTGCAGATTAGGCAACAAGAGTAAATTTTTTATGCAAATGTATACCTAACTGGCAAAAATAATTTTCTACAAAAATTAATTCTGTCTACAAAGAAGGTCAAAACAGAAATATTTTTTGTCCTCTGAAAGATAATTTTGTTTAACAAAATATCTGTAAGATAAACATGATTTGGTTATGACAGAATTCAATTTTTGTATACACAAGATTGATTTAGATTACAAAAAGATCAAGTCCCAAATTGGCGCCCCGTTCAAGTAAAAAAAACTTGCCTTCGATGACGATAACGAAGGGATTCTCGCCATACTGTCACGTGCTACACGGCCATGGGATACAGTCATTTGATGCAAGTTTAAGAGGATCA
This sequence comes from Ostrea denselamellosa, assembly GCA_024699665.1. Lineage (NCBI taxonomy): Eukaryota > Metazoa > Mollusca > Bivalvia > Ostreida > Ostreidae > Ostrea > Ostrea denselamellosa. The sequence goes on along the minus strand of JAMZEH010000023.1, from coordinate 224,471 downwards.
TGCAAGATACTCACTGCATTTGAAATACTTTATAAAACACAAAGGGACCTCCGTAGCCGAGTGGTTAGAGCATCGCGCTCAGAATCACAAGGCCTCTCACCTCTAATCGGCGCGGGTTCGATTCTCGCTCGCGCCGATATATGTGAGAAAGTTTGCCAGTTTACTTTCGGAAGATGGGTGGTCTCTTCCAGGGTACATTGTATCTGGGTTCTCTCTTCCACCTACAAAAACTGGACGCCACCAGATAACTGAAAAATTGTTGAGTGTGGCGGAAAACAACAAATAATCAATCAATCAACAATGATTTCAATGAACCCTTAAATAAACATACTTCCCCAAGTGAAGAGAAATTCACTATCATATGGATGCCCACTCCCGCTACATTAATATAGAAGGTGACGATGGGAAGTTGAAGTCGTCCCTTTTGTTATAATTTTAGTTGTTAGTTTGCGGTTACGTTCGTGTTCAATAAAAAGACTCTCTGGCGTCTTTTATTTTGAATTCATTGGGATCTATCAGTGACAGTGGTTATTTTAATAGACAAAACGTTGTCGATACATCTAAATGTCGAGTTGAAGACCACAGCAAAATATTTTTCTTTTCATTTCCATGACTCTTTTGAATAAATTCTGCCTCACAAGAAAAATAAAAGAAGGTTAGCTAGCAAAGGAGCGCAATTCGTGTCCATGGGAATTACAGCAGACTGTATGTAGATCTGTCACCAAGGACTACGCCTAGATATTGTCAATGATCGAGTTGGTCGTTAGAGAAGACGGTGATATTTCCCTAGTAGTACACTAAAATACTCCAGTGATATATTGCGCTCTCAGAGACTTGCGACTTTTCATATTTTAAGTATTATTTTTATTCCATAGACGTAATGAGAGTTCATGACTTGCTTGCTATCCTATACTGTGGCAAGTGTCAGTGTTACCAGATGCTTAGTATAACTATGCCGTGTCACAAATTGCAAACCAAGTATCCAAGAGAGATATAATTACTGAAGGAGATCCAATTTCTTCAAAGCAGCGCTAAGAAAATCGGATTTCATCGTGTATATATATATATATATATATATATATATATATATATATATATATACCCGATGAAATGCGGGGATTGTAGTTTACTATAAATATACATGATTGTCTAAATTGTTTTTCTATGTTAACACATTTTCTACATTGATCACCCTTGAGTAACAGCATGTTCAAATTGGCGGCCATTTTCCTTTGAAAACCCCACAGTAGCTTCTTCGCCTGTGTCTTTCATATAATTTTCTTATTTCAAATAAAGTTGCAAGTGCTGTTGTTCTCGAAATGGAGAAAATCACACATTATGATAGCTTAGAATGTGCTCGTAAGTCTTAGTTGTAGTATGTAGTGCAAAGGGAAACGTTTTTCACTGCAAACATGGCAGACAGGGGGAATGACTTTGCTTAATTGTTGATTCACTATAAATAAATTAAAAATTCAAACTGATTAAGAATGGAGAAGCTACAGGTTTCTAGAATTGTGATAGTTTTATGCAATAAAAAATACAAACTTATGGTTCTTCCGAATCAAAAAATAGTTTTCGGTGTAACCTGTAATGTGATTCGTAATTTCAAATCAGTGATTTGAAAACACAATTTGTAATTAGAAATGTATCAATCCGTGGTCACAATTTACTGATTTGTAAATGCAAGTAATATAGGTCATAACACCATAGACAAACATAAACGTCTACTTCAATATGTCGTTACACATAAAATGGGGGGGGGGGGGGGGGGGGGGGCGTAAGGTCGTCTTGCAAAGTTAACACTACACTAAGCTGTGCCTGATATGTCAGTATGATTTCAAATGACCCATTAACTTGCAATATATTGTTCTAATGTACTTGCAATATATTGTTTGAGGAGTTTTTATCCCCGCACATTGTTAATGCGTGATCCCTTCGTGACCTTGAACATGATTTTGAAACTTTATCAATGCTGAATTTTTTCATATACATATACACATGCATTTATCATGGCTTCTCTTGTGGCTACAGAAGCCACGGTTTGTGCAATCGTAACTCCGTTGGAAAAAAAGCACAGTATTATATTCCCTCATCCCTTTCAGGTTCGTCAATTGGCCAGTCTAACTCTAATAAGATTACATGTTTATATCCGTTGATGATAGCTTATCCCAAACAATTTTTATTAGATGGTCAAGTGATTGATTTCATACCGGCTCTGATCGTGAATACACAGCATGCTAAGACCTGTGCGGTTGGCGGTGATAGGGGTAGTAGTGGCTCAGGTGATGCATAGTAAAGCACCTGCCTGGAGATTCAGTGATCCCTGGTTCGAACCCCGGTATGTTATCTTAGTTGTGTTTTTTCTCTTTCGTGACATTATTCGTGGACTTAAAACTGTTTTTATGGGGATGTGTAGTTACCTTTAAATCCGGAAAAATAGGATGAATGTACCAGCCATGACAGATGAACTACCCGATCAGATACATGTACACATGGTTCGGTGATGGAGTCAAGCTATGATAAAATTCAAAGACTCCCATGTTTAAAACTCAGGCTAATTGCATTTCCTTCTTTACCATTACAGAAAGAAAATAAAACGATGACGATACATTTTGCATCAGCTAATAGTTTAATTACGAAGTATAAATTTTTAGATTGCAAATTATTGATTGCACGTACTCCCCCCCCCCCCCCCCCCCAACACACACACACACACCTTTCATTGCAGTAGGGTTAGTTTAGCATGGCATACACATGGTGAAAATAGACCATAAAACTTTATTTACCATGACAGAGAAAATTGTACTTATGTGTGTAGAAACTTGACATCAAAGTATGATGATCAACTTGATTAATTATAAGCCTTTGATTAATTACCTAACATTGCTTCGTCAACAAACGAAATTATTTGAAGCTGGTGTTTTTCATATAGCTACAGCTCTGCAATTAATATTATGGGTACAAATTCATCGACTAGGATCTCCAATAAACCATTCCTTCGATGTCTTTCCTCCTCGTATAAATATAAATGAGGTTTTTTTTCCTTGTCTATTTTGAATATCTGGCAGTTGATTGATGATAGACGTCAGTGTCGCCATTAGACACTACAACACCTGCTCATACGTCGATACGTCACTAAGCCTCGATTTCATTCTTTAATAGAGGAGATAGATTACAAAATAGTGTATCAGTCTAAATACCATTAATTTATTCTGCGCAAATTCTACTGTACTGAACTTTAGCATAAAATATGTAGACTGTCAAAAAAGCATAGGGTATATTTTGCATGATTCCAATGTAGTCCTTATAACTTTCAAAACTCTCAATTTTAGGCCATTTCAACTGTAAATCTAATTCTACCTATTAGCATAACAAAATAAATATGCACTTTGATTTAAGCAATATCTATTTCATAAATTGATGGGATTGGTTAGCAGGCTTAGCTTACTTGAGCCATCTCCCTAAAATATATGCTTTGACCCTGCCACCTGATTATATACCTGAGTATGCATTGTGTTATTTGAAAGATAGTAAATATAATTTCATATATTCATGAACTTCCCTATAGCACCGACTCTTACTGCTCGTTGTAGGTTGTTAAATAGATGTTAATTATTCATATTACTTTTTTTGCAAGAGTTGAAATGTTTCCGAAATTTTGCTCTAAATTAATACTTGGTAAGTAGTTAACTGGTTGGTTGAGAAACGTTTGATAAAATATAATATTACGTTCACGTAAATTAGTTGACTCTGGGTGGTTAAGAAACAATTGTTAAAAATACTTCCACCTCCAGGATGGTAAAACCACGCCCTCATGTGTGATAAAACAGAGCAAAGGTCAACATTATTTGGTAGTATCAACTTTGGTAGACAATGTTACAATCACCCTTGATGACATCAAGCCCTCTGCGTGATAGAACGTTACAAACAGGGGATGACATTGTAAAACAAAATGTTGATTTCATGCGCGTACGGTTAGCCATTAAAAACAATGACTACTGCATGCATAGGAGGCAACAATGGAAACTGTGACCCTTCGAAAAAACTATTGCCAACCTCGACTTCGCCGCGGTTAACAATGATTTTCTCGGGTTTACAATTTTCAATGTTACCTTCTTTTGCGTGCAGTATTCATGTTATTCTACGCGCTCATGGACGTTATAAGTACTCTCTCTCTCTCTCTCTCTCTATATATATATATATATATGAACATGTTCTAGAGTTAACTTTGTTTGATGTTTATAATCATGTATTTATGTTACGGCCAATAGATTTCTGAAAATAATTTTGAAATTTCTAGAATTTTTTTTTTAAATATAGACTAGATTTTGTGGTAAGAAGCCCTGTATAGACTTACACTGGATATTACATCACTGGGGGTCTGAACTTGCGATTTTAACAACACTATAAATTGATAGCTTATTCTCGTGTGTGAAGTGATCTCGGCGGTAAACAAACAATATACGCGGTTTTATAACTATGATTACTGCTAGAATATTTCCTCGTCGATATATTTTATTTTAAATAATTGTGAATTATTGATTTTTGCTGGCATTCGGGTAATTATGACCCATAACAATACAAATGAACTCGACTTCTTTCGTGCAGCATAATCAAAAGATGCATGTATCGTAAACATTTGTGTTTGAGATCTAGTACTTTCGTTAGCGCAAGGCAACCGATCCAAAACTCCAACTCTGTTAGCCCACTTGATACAACACCATGTATAAAATTTGCCCTACAGCAAAAACCATATAACACTCCTCAGGTGAGGAACGCAAATATAATAAAAGGGCAATTGCATTTTAGTACCATGGTAGCAAGAATGTTGGAATGTTTGACTAACATAAACAAAATTCTGTTTAAAGAATCATAAAAAAGAACAACGTCAACATTTACATTAATAGTTATATTCTTTATCAGTCTGCAAGATTTTAAATTTGACAAATCTTCTACTTACAGTGTATTATATACTATGGTATAATATAAGCCACAGAATTCAATTTATAGTTCTATAATAGCAATTCAACCACGAAATCCTGATTGTTTGATACGAAAACTTCCATGCCTTGGAATTCCGCAATAATTAATGTTGGGGTGGTTTGTTCACAATTCTAACAGTACTGCAAGTAGGTCATGCGAGGTACAGGTCCTTGAGTACTAATGAACCTAGCGTCAGCAAGCTTTGGTGTGATCCACTTTTATCATGAAAGTTGTAGTCTCTATAATGAAGCTTTCTGTAAACGCACATTCTGCACGCATGACAAAATCGACATTATTAATGAACCCAAGATAAATATGAAGTTTTCTTTTCTTTAATATAATGATGTTGATAATTACTTCCAACATCTTAAAATATGTTTCACATATTCTCTGATATTACATTAATTTATTGAATGAAATGATTTTTATATTGAATATACGACGATTGTGTACCTCATTAATTTGCTCGCAATTATTTCAAAGCAAAGTATAACCGTTGAGCAACTTTTTTCAGTATTTTGACCATACACAAAATCAGTTGGCGTTTTTCCCCCCCTTCTTTTGTTGTTTGTTTGTTTGTTGTTGTTGTTTTTTTTTAGGTTTTGGTTTGTTTGATTTTATTTTTATTATTTTGTGCGTCAGCGTGTGTATTACACGTAAGCTTAATGCTGAACCTGAATGTTAATTGATAGAAAACTGAATTCATTTATCATGAAAACAATGGCTGGAAAGAGAACATGTAACAGAATCCTTCGTGTGCGTCTTCAAATATTTCTCCTGAAGCAAACCAAACAGTAAAGATCTACAACGAAGTAAATACAAATACGATACGTTCAATTCACACAAGGGAATCGGTGTTGTGTATTGTTGTGAGCATAATTTCTCCTGGGAATTGAGCAACAACGCTGTTATCATTAGAAGCAGAGTTTTCACCGCCTTTAGTTAAAGATTTGCTTTCCAATAAAGGATTTGCCGCATTTTGTTTAATCTTGGGGTCCATTGTAACACTCATTGGTTCTCCATCCATAGAATTTTCTATTTTACTTTCAAGTTTAAGGTCAGGCTTTTCTGCACTCTCTTTTACAGAGTCCGATTTATTCGATGAATCAGTAGAGTCAGAATCTATGTTTTGGTGATTGTCTTCAGTTTTTTCCTTCACAGATTCAACAGAAGATTTAGAACCTTTTAAAGATTTTACATCTATCAAAGGAGAGGATACCATTTTCACAATACGTTTAGGTGAAGAATGGGAGGAAGTTTTGACCTCCTTTTTCATTGAGGAGGGCAATGGTGTTGTTTTGCGGAGTTTGAATCCCTTTTTGATATCTTGCAGTAAACGGTCTATAATGCAACCATCCTCTTCTGGTTCTATCAATGTTGGAGTTTCTGAAAAGTAAGGGTCTCTTTTGAAATTTTTTAAGTGATAAAAAAAAACCAAAAAAAACAAAAAATAAAATAAAAAAAAGACAGACTTTTATATATTTTTTTTACATACTATTGGACCGTTTTTGTGCCATTTCCTGTTGCTGCTTTTTCCTGCGCTCTGCTTTTTCTTCCTGTTGTTTCCTCTGAATATTCTCCTGTTGTTTAAAAAAAAAAAAGAGAATTTTAAAGCAATAAGTGAAAATATAATTCTACACAAATATTCCTGTTTTGACAGTCTTCATTACCTTCTGACACTGTTTCACGCGATCGCAGAACGTATGCATGTTGTTGATGCACTCCTCTATTTTGAAACTTTTCTCATTTTCACAGAAGTAACTAATCAGTTGTTTTGTCAAATCCGTTATTTTCTGTAAGCCATTGTCCAGTGTCACCATTTCCTTTTCAGCATCCTATAATTATCAGGTTTTATGTTAAAACAAACTGCATGGGTAAAGAATAAAATTCAACTTTGATAGCTGCACGAGAGGGCATCTTAGATTAAGTTCTGTGATTGTTGTTTATAAAGTATTGTCTTAAGTACGAGTATATGGTATTACACTGATACACAGTTTTCTGCTACTTCAAACAAGCCCGATACAAAGAAGAAAAAAAAGCTCACCTGTATGAAGGTTTTAAGCTGGTTCTTGACGTCATCGGGACAGTCTGCCAAATCTTTATGGAGTTTAGTGACGCTCGTCTTAGTTTGTTTCACTTCATTCGTTAAAGCATCCACGGTTAATCTTTACAATGTATAAAAGGAGTCCTAAATAAGTCAACATGATACACCAGTATTAAGGTGGCTCACTACACCAAGGCTTATACTCCTTGTGACACCACGTCACATGACGGCGAGTTTTGAAATGTTATGTGAAATTGTTTATATCAATCAGTTTGGTTATATATCACCATAGCTCAGTAGGCAGAGCATCGGGCTTATAAACCACAGATCCGCCAGGGGCTTTTGTTCATATTTACTGAAATAAATTTTTGAAAATGTTGTTTTTTAAAATCCATAATGAATATTTCCGCCCTTTTAACATATATACATATTATATATCATCATATATTTCAAAATCAAATCATTTCTTGCTGATTTGATAAACTCTTTCAAGGTGTATTGAGCCACCTTAATATGACGAAAAAATAGAAGTACTCGGCATCAATGAAATAATACCTACGCAAAGAAACCCTATTCAGGAAGTATCACTAGTTCCATCGTAATTCAACCCCATAATATTGAATAGTGATATTTAATGGAAAGAAATATTGTAGTTCCACTCACTTGGATGCTTTAGCAAGATCTGGAGACATCTCCTCCACAAAAGCCAGGGCATCTTTGTTTTCCTTTTCAGCCTCACCCACGAGGTAGTGAAGAAGGGTTACCCTCGGCTTGTTGGCTCTGGTGTCCATCAATTTGTTCAAAGAGTTGATCCGGAAACCCATAGCATTGCCGGCGTACCCTCCCTAGTGAAAAAAAAATCAAGTAGCAAAATAAAAGGATAAACACTTTTATCTATACCAAAATACACTCTTTACGTCATTACACGGGTTACTTCGTAGATATTATAGATAGTATACAAAGCAAATAGTGGCATTAATTTCATTATCATGTGTTGTTTTTTTAAATTTTTACATTTAATTCAACGAAAGTTATGCTACACACTTACCGCATTCATGAAATTTCCAGCGTGCAAGACATATCGCAAAAATACTTTGAAGGATTCATTCTCTAAGAGATGTTGGCAGGCGCTCACAAAAGCATTGATATTTGGTAAGAGCGAGTCCAGAGTAACACCGAATTCGTCTTTAAAAACCAGGCCGTCAATGCGGATTTTAAAGGCCGGTAATTGAATTAGAGTTAAGAAAAATTTCTCTGCATTTCCAAGCTTCTCTTTGTCTCCCTCAAAACTTTTCAGCATGTTAACCTGAATGATAAATTACTATAATGAAGTAAAATGATAGAATAAACGAAACAACTGTATCAAAATGGCATAAACCAAGTTAGAATTGAAAAAAATATCTATTCATTCGATGCTAAGTAACAATTTAGATACCAGGCAGCAGAAAAACAGCACAAATCGTTTTTGGTGTTTCATATCATGAATCCGGAAAAAAATCCAATACTAGTATATTTGATGCAGTTCACAAAGCAGAATTAATTCATTTTGTGGGAAAACACCCACCGTTTGAAAAACTTGGCATATTGACTCTACTAGCATTCTGCATTTAAAGTTATTCTTCAACCAAAAGTAGCAAGTTCAAAACTATCAATAATTGCATTTATGTCAGTGATTTGTTTGTTTTCCGCCACATTCAACAATTTTTCAGTTGTCTGGTGGCTTCCAGTTTTTGAAGGTGGAGGAGAGAACCCAGATACAATGTATCCGGGAAGAGACCACCGACCTTCCGAAAGTAAACTGGCAAACTTTCTCACATATATCGGCGGGAGCGGGATTCGAACCCGCGCCGACTAGAGGTGAGAGGCCTTGTGATATTGAGCGCAATGATTTAACTATTCGGCCACGGAGGCCCCTTATGTCAGTGGTAAATGCATGTTTACTGCATAAAATTCAATATAACATAGTATAACACAGGCTTCTTCCATCAACACAGCACAGAAAAACTGAGCACAAGCCAAACTAGAAAGTGACGCAGGTATCAGATCAGCTTTCTTAGACGACTCATACGACAAACACAAACTAAAGCAGTGAAGTATTACTGAAATACTGCTTAAAACCTTTTCTTTCAACATTGACGGGCGATGTCAGATTTCTTTCTCCATGGAGGAACGTAATAGTTATTAAAACAAAAATGTAATTCGTCTGAAATGAAAGAAGACTTGCATGCGAAAATGATCGCTTTCTATTTACATTTTCCTTCAATAAACTTAGCTGTTGCTTCCTTTAATAAATGTACGCCACTGATGTTCGCGCATTACTTCTCTATAAATTCTCCTAGAAACACTGTTGTATTGTAATTTTAAAATTAGTGTAAATGATTTAGGTCAGTTTGATTTAAGTGGAACCACAATTCTACTTTACCTCATCTGTTTCCGGAAGTATTTTTTGCAAACCGCGCAGCCGCTCTTGGCCAATGGCAACCGTATTGCCCGCTTCAATCATCGACATAATTTCACTATGACTGCACTTGAATTGCTTTAGGAAGATGTTGACATTCATGCTTCTTTTTGTATCAAGTAGTAAAATCTACAAGAAATGTGTGGACAACATTTAACATAACAAGATCAAGGATTATGGTAATTACTACCTCAAATATCTTTCTATAATAATATCATTCTAAGTGCTTGTCAGTTTTTACTTTTTCTTACGTAAAGAAAAAGAAGTCACGATTTGTATACCCAAATAACAAAAAACAGGAGACTGATTTAGCAATTAAAATAGGCGTTTTTGGAAAAGCAAGCGGACATTGAATGTCATTAATCAATGTGCCAGCACTAGTTGCAATAAAACAGGAATGAAATTTATATTTACACACAAAAAACCTTGCTTTTTCAGCTTTCTAAGTTTTATTAGATTTTAGCACGAAATCGTAATGTCATTTTAGCAGCAAAATAGTGATGGCCGATTTTCATGACAATTTCCACAGAAACCTGTTAAATTGTCCATAACTTCAATTAACCTTACCTCCGATGGTGGCTTGACTTTATTTTTCTCATTTTCTTTTGCTTTCTGGATTTGCTTCTGACAAAACAGTTGTTCTAAGGCTTCATATTTCACACTTATGTGATCCTGCATATCCAGAATTTCTTTCCAAACGTTTTCATGGGCTGCAATTTTATTTTATCATTGTTCAGTTTCAACTGTAGCACTGTTAAGCATGTTTGTCTGTATGAAACACAATATCTCTAGAAGTTCTGACTATGAGTATTGTATGCTATGCATTTCTATCATAAATCACACTTACATGAAATTGTATGAGGTGGAACCTTCGTCCAGTTGAAAGTTTTCATTTTGTGCTTCGGAGTGGGTGTCCACATTTTACTGGATGCCATCTGATTAGAGGAAAATGTCAGTGGTGCTGGTTTCGCTTTAATCATTCCAGGTGGCGGAGGTGGAGGTGGTGGTCCAACGCCAGGGGGTGGTGGCGGCGGAGGGGGGACCGGGGATCCAAAACCTGGAGGTGGAGGAGGGGCGGGTGGTCCCATACCAGGAGGAGGAGGTGGAGGAGGAGGGGCGGGTGGTCCCATACCAGGAGGAGGAGGAGGAGGAGGAGGAGGGGCGGGTGATCCCATACCAGGAGGTGGAGGAGGAGGAGGTGGAGGAGGAGGGGCAGGTGGTCCCATACCAGGAGGAGGAGGGGGCGGAGGGACCGGTGCTTTCGTATCATGAGGGGGAGCAGGAGGCTCATTGCCAGGAAGATGAAGCGGTGGTGGCGGTACTGCACTTTGTGGTAGTGACCTAATACCTGATGTGGGTGGTGGTGGTGGTGGTGGTGGTGGAGGAGGAGGAACTGGCGCAGAATCGAGTTGAATAGGTAAAGAGCATGAAATGGAACTTTGCATAAGAGGAGGAGGAGGAGGTGGTGGTGGTGGTGGTGGTGGTGGTGGTGGAGATGGAGTGGATTCTCCACTTTGCAGGGACATTTTGGATGGAGATGACGTTACTGGCAGTTCTGTAATGTTCCTTTTCTCTTCTGAAGAAACAGGTTGAGGAGATGAGCATGATATAGCGTCACTGTTGCATGATGGAGATGTTAAAGTTTCATTGACAAAGTCAAAACACTGGTCGATTTCCTTGTCAATTCTTTTAAGAGTATCACAAGAAGGCTTTGAATTTAATTTTGCTTCCAACGCTTTTTTGAAGTCTGTGGAATTATCTTTTGGAAGATTGATTGGGACTCTGATACCCGGTGCTGGTTCGGATATACTTCTGTTGATTGGTATAGGGTCAGTCTGAACTGCTTTGGACGTTCCTGGGTATTTTTGAAACATATCGTACCCGCCGAGGCCTACTCTGTTGACACGTGTTTCGTCGATCAGAAATGCCCGCCTTGCAGAAGTTTCCACGATGTTCCACTGTACGTCACTAAATATTGTTTACATTGCAAATTTAGCGTAATGTAACATTAACATTCAAAAACAAAAATATGAATAAATTCAAATTGACTTGTAATAAAAATGTTTAAACACTACATTGTATCTCTTAGCATCACAATGTAATCGACTTTACTATTTTAATAATCATCTTAATACTAAACTCAACTGTTATACTCTGACAGACGTTATCATATTAAGTTCTTCAAGCGGATGAGACAGACGACAAAATAACCACGTAAAGAGTATTGTGTTTGTACAAAATACACGATTTAGAACCAAATCGTAATGAACATCTTTCTTTCTCAACGTGTCCTCACATATCAAAGTCTGAGACTAAATGTCTTACTCGTTCTGCAGAGATAATTATCTTGCCTACTTCCGATCCTTTGTAAAAAGAGTTATAAGAAAAAAAATTCAAGGGTTCTAAGAAGAAAAAAATGATTACAATTTTTCATATAAACCGGCGATTTATGCATCGACTTTGATGCAAAGTGAAAGCATTATTTCTGAAATATTATATCAGTAGTAAGAATCTATAAGTTTGGCAATAAGATTATGACATTCTGCCATAAAACCAGGCAGTTAATGGCCTTACGTTGTAGACTACAGGGTGTGTATCGTCGGAGACTACAGGGTGTGTATCGAAGCTGTATTGGACGTATTAGAACTAATACTTCCACAGAACACATTCAAACTGGTTTATATTTAAAGACTGTACAGTTCATATTTCAAAACCATATTTGTGTGAACTTCTAAACAACATCCTCTAGGCACCAGATGGTTAGAAGCACTTCGCTGACCTTCAATAACTAACGGTTATTTAGCGTTATGTCACATTGCAAGATTATAATGAGCATATTAAAAAAAAGTTGCTCAAATTACCATGGAAAAAATTAGAGATTCCGCGGTTGGTTATAGGCAACAATGTTTAAAGTTTTGTTTATAGAAGAAGCATAACAAGTTTTATATATACATACCTAAGTGGGTTTTCTGGTTCAATTTGTAGAAGAGCTTGCAACACATTCAGAAACACGTCAGCTAGTGGAGTATTGTACACCTGATATGAAAACATTTCAAAGTTTTGACCAATATTTAAAAAAATGAGAAAAAGAATATTTTCTTGTATACTTTTCATGTACTGAATTTTATTTTATCATTGTATGACATACATTCGACAAAACGAAAAATACAGTCACTCTATCTTACCCATTAGAGAGTGTGGGGAGGGGGGGGTGGGTCCAAAGTTGTCTGTCTTAAATTTATATCATAAAAGACAGGTTATACAAATGTATCATATATATGTATAGGTTATATTATTTATATGTATAGGTTATATCATTTATATGTATATATATTGTTAAGGGAATCAAAGATTGAAGCGGAGAAATTGGACAGGATAATTTGTCCCTTTTAAAAATCAATTTTTCTGATGAAATGAGTAAGCTCTACTCCGTGTTTTTATCTACAATATTCATGTTAACAGCGGTTTAGTTCAATTCTCAATTGGCTTAGTTCGAAGACAATTTTATACAAAGTTCGACAATGCCACTTTTTACTTCTCGAGATCGAAAATCAAAGGTGAAATTTATTAGTTTACGGATCTGTCGGAGTAGCAGAAGAATGTATTTGGGACCAAAGTTCTCAATGTTTTCCAAGACAATTCTTCGGATCGCGACCGTTTCAGAACAAAAGGTCAAGACCGTGCTCAAATGTTTATTCTTCTACACGAAGAACAAATCTGAAAATAATGGCGACGCATATACTTCATACGACTCTTAGAATATGGAGGGGGGAAAATAAGACCTCGTCACCATTTTATTCTAATTTCATCTTAGTTTCACACTACCTCTTCGCGAAGCCCGAACACGTTCTCGTGTTGTGTTCTCGCCTTTAGGGTTCAACGCAGGCGAACAAGTACTAGTAACAAGAACGATGGGTCCGAACGTGCTGAAGTTCGCATGGCACGGCGGACGCTTGCATGGTAGACAGTTAAGGATTTAATTTATGAAAATACGTTAGGGTAGACCTGCGACGCTTCACGCTAACACACTTCATGAAGAACGACATTAAAAGTCTGACGGCGTGAAGCGTTGTAGTTACATACCTTCATGCATTTTCAAACATTTTTTTTTCTCTCTTATATTTACATTCTACTTTCATTTCTGTTGAAATTCTCAGCCGTTAAACTTGGCGAACTATATTTATCAAGCTTCATACGCGCATTGTTCACAACTGCATAACTGTATTCATGAGAGGATGGCTAGCATTAAATATTCTTGTTTGTCTTGCCTTGAATTGAAATAAAATTCCAGAGAGACAGATCAATTTTTTGAAGATTCAGACCCCCTTATATTACAAAAGGCAGTCGAGTCAGTTGTAGTAGTATGTTTACGTAAATAAATGCCATAATATATCCATATCCCTTTGCATTCGTGGGTACTATCCATTGCTTCGTTACTAAATATGTGCAAGAAGGAGGAATTAATGCCATAGATAAATACTGATAACGTGGAGTTGTACACCATGCCCAAATGCCATTGACACGGTTATTCATTTGATCTCAGCTTTCGAGGATACTTCAGAATCCAGGTGTTACCATTTGGATTGTAAAATAAGCAATTATTTTAAATTTATAACTGTGAACAGAATCGACTTGAAACCTCGTAACAGGTGTTAACAAGAATGATATGTGCTAATGAATGGTAACTCATTAAAGGGGCAACATGATAGTACTTACGAAATGTTCCATGTTATATCAAAAGTTTTACATATACCGGTATGTCATAATGAAATCAGCCAGTTCTCTTTTTCTTTCACTGATAACAAGTAATAATTGTAACAGGATGCTGCTAAGAAAGTTTCTCAAACAAACACCAATTGAATCCTTGTCCACAAAAGAACATTACTCTTAAGTTTACTTTCTGTAAAATAAACAAACTTCATATTGTTTTTAGACTTGCACTACTCTTGCAAAACCCTGAAAGTTGATTCCCCTGAAATTCCTTACAATGAAAGGAAACCCTTTCAGCACAAGTGTTATATATGTAACAAAGAAGAAACAAACTTCAAGCGTGTTATTAGTTAATGAGGACATTATATTTTTCATTATGATAAACTTGTGAAACCAACTAGAAATTATAAGTATAAAAGCATAACACCTATCATGACAATTGCATCCCTATTAAATCTATTTAACTAAATAGATTATAAATAATTTTGATTGTATGCTCTTGATCATGCAAAATCCTGGAAATTCTTTTAAACGCCTTTAACAGAAACCGCTGGAAAAATGGGCAAGAGTTCCCCTATACATTAAAGTTTTGTTCAGAAATTTATTTAACGCGCTTTTTTTTTTTTTTTTTTTTTTTTTTTTTTTTTTTTTTTTTTTGGCAATCATTTTGAATAGAGCGGCTATTTTCTAAATTTCAAGTACACAGTTTTATTCGACATCCTAGCTCAACTACTGCTACAATCCAAATTTTATTGAGATCGGATGACATTGAAAAATTGATGCATTTCAGCAGCCATTTGAAAATTTCTGCCGTTTTCGAGTTCCATTTTATGCGCAATCTTCAACTACCCCACATACCAAATTTCATCAACATCTGAAAAGTTGAAATTTTGAGGCAGATTTGGCGGCCATTTTGAAAATGATGGCCATTTTCAAAATATGGCGTTCAACATTTATTCTATATCATCAAACTACTCCTACATACAAAAGTTTGATGAGATCGGACAACACTGAAAAATTGACGCGATGGACAGGGGTTCCCCTATAAAACAAAGTTTTACTGTATCCCCAACAGCATGTGGAATGCTGGAAATGTTTTTCATTGATTTGATTTGAACAAATTTTATTCTCTGGGCACAGGTTCTTACAACTTAGAATGCCTTCTTCTGTTTCATTTGGTTCGGGTCCCCATTACATGAAAATTTTATTCAGAAGTTTGACGTGGTTTGGGTGGCCATTTTGAAAATGGCGAACTCAGCATTTTTTTTATTCGCCATCCTTGACTACCACTACATACCAACTTTTGTTGAGATCAGATAACATTGAAAACTTGACGCATTCTCGACGTCCATTTTGAAAATTTCGATTGATTAATTGTTTGTTTTACATTCCATTCCGTCTTTTTTTTTCTTTTTAACTCATTTTGAGACGTCACCAGCTGTAGGTGAAGTACCACAAATTTAGACCTGCGCTTGGCGCTCAGGGCCGTAGCAATGAGGGTTTTACTTTATTTGCGATGGTCAACTACCCCTATATACCAAATTTCGTTGAGATTAGAAAACGTTCAAAAAATTGACACACTTTCGAAGGCCATTTTGGAGTACATTTTGAAAATACCAAGTCCAGTTCACTATTTCACTCGCCATCCTCAACTACATATCGAATTTTGTTGAGATCTGAGAATATCAGAAAAGTGACGTGTTTTCCTCGGACATTTCGAATTTTCAAGTTCACTTTCTTATTCGCCATCCTCAACTACCCCTACATACCAAATTTCATTGACAACGGACAATGTAAAAGTTAAGACATTAAAAATTTCCCGTATAGGCTTCTATTGTAAACATCTCATACCCCACCGCCCATCCATCGCGTCAATTTTTCAGTGTTGTCCGATCTCATCAAACTTTTGTATGTAGGAGTAGTTTGATGATATAGAATAAAAATATACTTCCCCTCACAAATATTGCAAAACTTGAATGCTTCGGATCATCTACAAACATAGGCCTACATGTACCATACCATAAGATATTGTGAATATGAATGTAACAATTTTCCAGGATCCAATCCGGACAAGTTTATCTGGGAGAAAGAAGACGAAGAAAAGAATAATAATTCGAAGAACTTAACAAAAACAATAAGTCTCCAAACTTCATTTGTGAGACAACAGTTTAGTTTGTGAGAGAAAATATGTATACGAAAAAAGAACTGATCATATGAACACGAAGGATTACAAGTAACTGATATAATATATATATACTCCGTTATGTAACCTTATGATATAGGGCATTGAAGATTTCCTTATGATCGTTGATATCGACACAGGCGGGATTCAAGGCGGCCATTTCTTCATCATCTGACTGCTTTTCGTCGTCAAATACATCACACTGAATGATCAAATCTTCGTCGTCCTCGTTTCTTAAATTGCTGATTAAATCCAGTGTGTTTAAACCTAATAATAAAAACTACGAATGTAAGATTACTAAAATAGTCATGTACTCATAGCTGAATCTCGGTATGTAGAAGTTGAGATATGAAACTGGTGATTCGATATATCTGGTCAGTACGTGTCTTCGATCTACAATGAATGTTGGAACTCGGTTAAGTTCTTACCTGGTTTCAAAATTATCACACTTTTAGTATGTATTCAAATCACACGTCCAAATGTATCATCATATACCCTTTGATCAAAGGTTTTCCCCAAGTTTCACTTTCTATACAGGGACAGTTGAAATTATTTCCCAATATTTGACTCGGTTGCATAACTGTGGCTCTCTTATTCTTCTAAAACTTACCCTGGACCATTGTCGTATATCTCTGGAATACTCCATTCTTCCCCCAGAGAGCTACAGTTCTGACGTTATATTTGGCTATCTCTTGCCTTCAATGTATATCTATCTCTCTGTGCATTTTACTGCACCTTTACTAGCAGCACTGAGCTGTTCTCGACCACACTTGACTGTAGTATCACTGTGTGAAGAGATCCCTGTTTGGCATGAAGCACGATCAATCTACTTCTCATTTACCACAGAAAATAGGTAGAAAATAGCGAAACTGAAGTCGGGTTGTTTCAAATCATAATTGAATATCCTTGTGTAAATTAAAATTTCTTTATATATATTTCTTAAGATATAAGTTCCCAAAAGATGGGGCTTGTGAAAAATTCAAATTTAAAGACTTGGGCATAGTTGGAATGCACGAAAAGCATTGAATGTGTATCAGTCTACTAATTAGATCATTATATTAAGGTCTGAAACACCAAAACATTTCTAGAAATAATTCCAACAAAGTGGTCTTCACATTATAAACTGGAGTACTCCTGAATAAAATGTCGAAATTTCAAAAATAAATATCAACAGGAAAATTGTACTTAGCTGTAAATAGTATCATCCCTTACTAGATGTGCGTTTTTCTTTACAGTTCTTGATTTTCAACAAATAAATATCTCTGCACAATGAAGCTTTTTTTAATTTTTTTTTTAATTTTTTTTAATTTTTTAATTTTTCTAATTTTTTCATCCAGTAAAACTAACCTTGGAAATTTCTATATGAAATTAAGTGATATATTGTTTCCTTAAGTGAACAAACACTTGACTCTATACACCGTGTTCACACTTTCCCCTATAAATATAAAAAGCTTATGGTTTAATTTTAGATTAGTGCAACGTACTTGTTAACTACAACTATAGTTAATGACGTTGAATCATACACAGCTACTGTAAATCCCAATCCCAAAATAGATTGTCGTTTAATGATCAGACTAGGTCACAATAATTCGCCTCTGTATCTCTTGAAAATCAGTAGCTTTTACGATACATAGAATGTTGGCCATCTTTTCGGATCATTAAAACATGGAACTCACCGATAAATTCGTTACGGACCCTCACTCTGTCTTCTAATTCTTCATTAGCTACGATGATGCAGTTGACAAATGCCATTAACGTGGTCTTGTAAGGTATCAGATCCGCCATTCTCAGCTCATTCACAATCAAACTGAAGCGGTATCTCTGCTTCTTCAGTGTCTGAAAAAAAATGTCACCCATGAATGAAAAAACAGCTCAGTAATATGGTTATATGAATTGACGTGACACATCAGATAAATGTTATTACTTCAGTAAAGTATGTTTGAGTGAAAGAAGCATTGTACATATTTTAACTTTTTCAAACGACATGAAAATGTTTTGACCAATTCCAGACTAGCCATACAAGATAGCTCCACCCTCATGTGACTTGGCCTCAAACTAGAAAACCTCTATCAATTTCCACTTAATATAGTCTAATTTAAACAATAACCAATTAAAATGTATATGTTTCCATCTTTTTAAAGAAGTCGTACATGTATAAACAAAAGATGTATCATTGGAAAATAGCACAATTTTTTAAAACAGCATCACAAAATGCAAACACCCCCCCCCCCCCCAAAAAAAACAACAAAACAAAAACAAAAACAAAACTTTAATGGTAAAAGTTTTTAAAAAAATGCTACTTTAGAAATATATATAAGTTAATTGGGGATATCAGAGAATAGACATACAATAGAGAAAATACCAGCACACGAGTTATTGCCCTTGACAGCATTTTTAAATATAAAGAATTATTTCTATATAAACTTTTCCAGCATCAAATAGTTTGCTTTTTTTACTGTACACAGTGAATAAGATTCCTACAAAAGACATAGCTCTATCATGCACAAGTTCAATGAATTAAAGATTTTGAAAAACATACAAACAAACAAACAAACATACATACAAAAACAAGCAAAATTAAAAATTATAGCAAAACAAAAAAGTATGACGTCATATGAAGATAGAGTTATCACAACAAAGGATTTAATCTAGAACACTAGTCACCAATTTTGATACACTTGTACAGGGTGCGTAGGCATTATATATAAAAGGCAGTCGATAGAGTATAAAATCGCGACATTTTTAAGGAGGAATAACACGACAGAAATATATGAATGGAAAGTGGATGATCTGTACAGTAAATATTCTTAAATTGAAAACTTTCAAATTTACCTAGTTAAAAAACGCAGTTTTAGTCGAAAGTAATCTGCGAAAAAAAAATCTAAAACCCTGCTGGACTTGAACCAACAATCTACAAATCAGCGGTCGACACGGTATCCTACTGAGCTATCCCGCTAGCAATTAGATGTAAAAGGGATACACAAGAAATGCTGCTATTTATATTTTATACTTGTTTCAAAGGGAAGTCAGCCATTATGACGATGTATTATTTCTCCATAAAACTGGTAACTTAAAACAGTACCAACAATTTGAAACGAGTGACATGTTAGCCGACACATGTAACAGCTTCATGTCCATAGTACTTTCATTAATTACACTGTCTGAAGCAAAAGATAACTTCTCGATGTTAAATCCTAAACGATTTCTGTTCATAATCTAGTGCGAGATCAGAATGGGATATTGGATTAGAAGATTATACTCAGAATGGGATATTAGATAAACGGATTACACTTGAAATAGGATGTCAGATTAATGAAGTACGCTCAGAATGAGATATCATACTAATGAATTACACTCAGAATGCGATATCATATTAATGAATTACACTCGAAATGGGATATCAGATCAATGGATTACACTAAGCAACCATTTACATTTAAAACGTACATATTATAATACAGATAGACTGCTGCTTCTTTAATAAAATGGGACTCGGTGATATTCATATCTGTGATCAGTCTTCAAACACCACCACTCTGATTCTACGTACAAGTGCTCCGATTGATTGATTGTATATTGCTTTACGTTCCCCTTGCGAATTTTTCACTCATATGGAAACGTCTCCATTGCCGTGAAGGGCTGCAAAATTTAGGTCTATGCTCGACACTTCTGGCCTGAGCAAGGAGGGATCTTTATCGTGCCACACCTGCTGTGACACGGGGCCTCGGTTTTTACGGTCTCATCCGAAGGACCGTCCCATTTAGTCGCCTTACACGACAAGCAAGGGGTGCTGAAGACCTATTCTAACAACCCGGATCTCCAGCGAGCCACAAGTGCGCTGAAGTTGATATTAAACTTATGCTGGCGTTCTCCACTGACAATATCTACTCGGTGAAAAAGTCTGGAATTCCAATGGGTACAAACTGTCGATTCGATATATCCAAGTGAATTCGAAAATAAAAAAAAAAAACCATCACAAAGCCTTCCATATCTACTTCATATTTGGAAATTTTATTAAATATAGACGTTTAACGCCAACTAACAACTCAACTTTATGGCAAACAGGATGCCTTTAGCTTTCCATCGTCAACTTCCCATATTCAAATTCCATTATCACTTGTATTGGTGTTTATATTTCTCAGCTGATTCGATATGCCAGAGCATGTTCTATGTATGATCAATTTTCAACAGTCTCATTCAAAGTCAACATTTCGCAGATTCTGTGGTCGTTATAATGATTGAATTTGCAAATACAACCTGTCATTATGTCAAATGTTGTCTAAGATGTTTCATGCCACTTGGTAAGTCGTTATTTACTGATATTAACTAATGATTATTCCGTTTAACTGATCCAGATATAAGGTTCACGGTTGATGTGACTGGTCAATAGGGAATGCTTGTTCCTAGGCACCTGATCCCACCTCTGTTTCCTGGGTTCCGCGTTTACTTTACTCTCAATTTTGCAGTCTTATGGTATTTATGAGATGAATCACTGTTCGTTATCTACACTTTTTTTTTCAAGTTTGCATTTTGTTGTCATATTCTGCAATCATTTGATTCAGAGCATAATATTGTTGGAAACAATCTCCAGAATCACTCTTTACAAGACACAGATTTGTAACATAATTGGGTGTATTTGAAATGACAAATATAACTATCATGCTTTCATCGACCAACAACGACCAATACTCACAAAAAACCACACATCGATCATGCCATA
This sequence comes from Ostrea denselamellosa, assembly GCA_024699665.1. NCBI lineage: Eukaryota > Metazoa > Mollusca > Bivalvia > Ostreida > Ostreidae > Ostrea > Ostrea denselamellosa. The sequence goes on along the minus strand of JAMZEH010000023.1, from coordinate 203,374 downwards.
CGAGTAACAAAGGATACTAACGTATGCGAATGTTGTGGAGAATTACCAAGAATAATCATATTGTCATGTTCACATACGATAAAGGTGTCTGGTATTTGATGAGTGTGTTTTGTAAGCAATTTCCACAGAGAATTCTGTAGTTGGTAATGAAACACAGCGCCATGAGAAGTCATTACCCTTTATCGAGAAATAATGAGGAATCACCTACCTTAAAGCTATCCAGAGCGTCCATTGTCAGGCTGTAACCGTCACCGGAGTATACACAGAGCGCCGAAAGTAACTCGAACACTTGTTTTTTCACCATTACGTTGTTTGTGTCCAATGCTACAACAAACAAGAACGTACAAATTCAAATTTTAAAATTACCATTGCAATAAAATACTAGTACATCTCGTTTCTTTGTAAAATAAAAACGAGGCCTTTCTAAATCAGGCAAACAAATTTACAACAACCATGTTGATATAGTGTATTAATGTTTTCGTTACCATACGTGAACTTTGTTTTGAATGATACTTTTATTAATTTGATTCAGAATTTTATTTAATTTTTTTTATTGAATTTACATTTTTAAAATGAAACTAAAAATTCTGTCTAATTTGCCGTCACTTTTCTATTCCTTAAAAAACTGAGGTATGACACAACTTATAAAAAATCGTCTTCATTCACGTAATTGATTTCCTTTTAGAACGGTCACCATTATGTACTCATGTGTTTGAATGGCGTCTGTCTTCCTTTTTCGAGAATGAATTTATAGACTGGGTTTACAAAATGATTATAAATCCAAGCATCAACATTTCTTTGGCAGGAGTTTGGGATTCTTAATCAGCTACACTTCGTATTAGATTGATTTTCTTTTAATTCAATTATATATAGAAAGAATCTTTTAGACACTAACACGAATAAGTGGGTAGATCACATTGTCATTTGTAACAGCCGGTATTATGAGTTTTTTAACATTGCAAAGTTACCTAACCAGCACACTGAGTCAAGTTATGAAATGTAGCTATCAAATTGGGATGAAAATTTCACAGAACTTTTCTGATAATCAGATGAAAAATGGATCTACAGAATTTTCCTTTGAATTATTGATATACGGTTGCGAGAAATTGTGGAAGATGTTAAATACGAGGATCTGAAAACTATGCTTATTGAATTAATAAGTGATATGTGAGCTAGCTGTAGGAAAACGTTGGTTTGGTTTGAAAATATTTTATTGGTGGACAATTGAGATTAGACACAAGTTCTGTGACTTAGTACGTTCTCTCCATACATAAACAGAAAAATGGTTCAATATTACATCCACAATGAAATGTCAGCAACATCAATATTTTTTCAGAAAGTTCAAGCTATAATGGAATTGAAAGATATTGATGCACTTAATATTAGAGGCTCACAGAGCTTTTAATATACCTATCTAGAAACCAGGTAAAAAGATATTCATTTTAGTTATTATCAGTACCATCACAAGTGCATTCTCTCCCCAAAGTACATAAATTATAACACAGGCATGTTTGTAGTTAATGAAGGATAAAAATATCATTTTAAATCAGTCTGTTTCTGACACGTGCTTATTTCAAACGAGAGAGAACAAAATAAAACAGATCTTGAGTTTTGCCACATGAAGACAAAAGATTTTTGACAATGTTACAATAAGTCAGTATTTAGTACACAGAAAATGAATAATGTCAAGAGTTCTGCCTCTATATGAAAAGACACAAGCAATCATCCTAAATGTCTAATTTCAAGTGTCAACGACTTCCATACACAACATTAAAAAAAAACCAATTTGAATAAAATGATTTGTACAATCGTAATTCAACCTTTGAAGTAAACAAATGCCAATTTTCCGTCGACATTAAACAGTTTTAAGATTGAGTTGAAATTTAAGCTTTTTCATAAGACAGTTTCTTTAGACGTTTATTGTAACATAACCGTCAATAACCGTAGACCAACTTAGATCCTCAGAAAGAGAAAAAAAAATACTCCTCGATATTTGCCAGTTCTAAAACATTCTAGCTGACATTTCTGAACATTAAGACAAATATTACCCAGACTTCATCTTGTCTCGAAGTTGTATGTAATTGCTTCAGTTTTCAAAGCACTGAATTTCAATAACCACCTTTAGAGCAGACTGCAATTCTTTTAAGATTCCATTTGATATGTCTTAAATTATCTGACACACTTTGTAAACTATGATATTTACAAGCCCATGTACTTTTCTCGACTATGAAGTCTACATATAGCAGATGAGTCTGAGATTATGGACACAACTGGGTCCTTTTATGACCGTAATCGCCTTAGAAATCAATAATCAATGCTACTGGAAATTGGTACCTCCGAGGTAGCATTGAGAACAAACTGCATATGTTTACAGTTTTTAAAAGAAAATCTAAAGAAACATCGCCAAAAGCCATTTTTTCAATTGGTTTTGGTATCAATATCAGTACAAAAATTCTTGGAAACATATCATTTATAGGTTATTGACTGAATATTGGGAAATGTGCCTGCCCGTCCGCGGTCGTTGCACGGTAAAGCGGACGGAACTTGCGAGGTCCGCTACCGTGCAACTGCCGAGGACGGTCATATTTCATTCAAGTAGCAACCTTTTTATGACATATTTCTTAAATTATCTACAAAAAGTGTACAAAACGTTTGACAAATTCGTGTATCAAGAAAAGCAGAGGGTTTAGCGCAGACCATTGAGGAACTCCAACATAAAAAATCGTTGAACATTCGAAAAGATTTCTTTATAAAAAGAGCGTTACGAATGAATAGTAAAAGCACTTTACCAGATACAACCGGAAACAAGAACATGTGTGCAAATACATGCATACAATACTAGTATGATGCATAGATTAAGTTTCTAAGATTTATCATGATCAGGGGTTAATAACGCTTTTACGATTTAGCACAAGACTGCATTGTGTGCATTGAAATCTGACGTTCCAAACTTTTTTTTAACGATTTGAAAATTTCATTTGAAAATAATATTACCGATCACGGTGGCTCAGTGGTAGAGCTCTCGCCTCGTGAACGGAAGGTCGTGAGTTCGAGCCCCGCTCGGGCCGGCCGCGTCAAACCTAAGACGTTAAAATAGGTAGTGATTGCTCCTTCGCCAAGAGCTCGGCATTACGAAGTGAGAGTCACGGGTCTTTCGGATGGGACCTTATAAACGGAGGTCCCGTGTCGCAGCAGGTGTGGCACGTAAAAGAACCCTCACTGCTAAAAGCCATTAGTGCTAAGCATAGGTCTAAATTTGCAGCCCCGTCACCGGTAATAGTGACAGTCGCCGGATAGCTGAAAAATTGCTCAGGCGACTATAAATAAAAAACAAACAAATGAAAATAATATTAAAATGTGAAAACCCTAAGTTATCAAACATATCTGGGAAACGTCTAATTTTTTGTACTCACAACAGCTATATTGTGGTAGTAAAAATGAAGCAAATGAATGACACTCCTCGTTTCACCAATAGACTTGAAACAAAAGATAATACACAAAATTGATCGTCTTTCTGTGAGTCCATTCCTGCAAATAATCCATTTTACCTTGAAATGTGATTTACTGACAATTAGTTTTCGTCGCATTGATATAGAGTGAGAGCCTGATTAGCTGCCAGTGCCGATGAGGAACCGAGAGCGTTTAGAAAATATAAGCTTTCTGTCTCTCATAACTTTAGCTTCCAAGTGCCTGAAGACAAAATTAAAGCGATTTCACATGTAATTGAAAATGAGGCAAAATCCCGCACGTTTGATAATCAAATGATGTACTCCCCAGACAGGGTGAAAATGGAAACTATTGATCTGCTGTTCTAAATTAAATTCCTGAAAACTGGAGTCTCAGCTCTCGTTAAATTTTCAGAAATAGTTCTGTAATTGACAAGCTCAAAGGCTGGAACTAGGGGACTAATCATCTTAATTAATGCAATTATCGAAACATAATCTCTGTTTTCTAGCCTTTGATGGTTCATTATATAGTTCGTCGAAAATGTAAATATTTCACTGAATACACTCAAATCCCCACAAAACGAAATACCTCCGCCATCCCCAAAAAGGGGACAAAAGACACACCGTAACTTTGATTGTTCCTATTTTATTATTTTGTGCATCCGACTTCAAATAAATATTACTTAGTATTCTTTTCTCTATACAAAAAAGACAAACCCAGATAAATGTTCATATAAATGTGTCCTATTATTCGGATCGATTATTACTAGTTTGAAAACTGTTTTTCGAATTCAATGTACAGCAATAAAAAAAAAAATTCAAATATACAGGTAATGAGAACTCTCCAGTAAATTCTGTAATGGTATGTAGACGAGTTTCTCTTAACCATGCAATATGAAACTTTAATAAACAAGTTCTTACATGTACTTGACATGTTTTGATGAATAGTAATTTTCTTGATTTAACAAAACATATAGCAACACCTCCCTAAATACGACTAGGGCTAAATTTTTCATTTTAACATGGTTTTTAAAGAACTCAAAGACGAATGTAAAGGTCATATGTATTATAAACACTTCGGACTTTATGAACATTTTTGTAAATTGTAGAGCATTTCTTTCAAAAATAAAACGGCATACCTCCGGCAAACTGTGGCCCGTATCCAGTGCTTATCAAAGACTGCAACCCAATCACAGAATTCATTACCGTCTTAATACACATTATACATTCTATTCTTAGTACCAAGTTAGAGAAATTGCTGGTGTACTTGGCTAAATCTCCAAGACATTCGAAAAGCAAATCTAATCCATCTCGTCTCAGAAAATCTAAGATCCACCTTTTGTCATCACTGTCAAGTTTCTTCCTCATACGACAAAAATTAACAACGGAAGGACGGCGGAGCAGAACTACACAGGAATTGGTCAGTGACAGGTCATTCACGATATCCGCCAGGTTAGCCTCGGAACTACACCTTTTGCATCTATTTTTAGGAGCAGGGGTTTCCTCTGAATCTACATCTGAATTATCCATAACTTCCAGGAAATGATTTTTGTTGTTGATAGATGGATAGAGTCGGACTGCCTTTCAGGTGCGGGAGCTGATATATAGTACAGTTGATGTATTCATACATTGAGACCAGCTTAGTATTGATTCTGGGGAAAAACAACGGATGCTTCATTCAGTATTTCATAGCTTGGAATCAGGAGGCGTGTTCCAAAACACCTTTGGCATCAATAGGGCTGAAAATTTCAATTTCTAGTTGCTATTATATAACTGTGCAAGACAAGTTTCGTTATTACAGAATGACGATTTCATGTGCAGATTTGCAGTAAAAAAAAATTTCATGATCTTTCTATAATATACCTAAAAGGTTCAACTTTTGAGAATATTTCTTTATTTTGTTCTGGATAAGCTGAATTAATAACATAAAACAATGAGAATTACTGCACATACACGAATATTTCGAACAATGTGCCCAAGCCTTTACCCGTCCGAAATATGACAGAGGAAATTCGGACAATGCCTATAATTTATAATAAAGATTACCTGAAATATGATTAATACTAAAACATAAGATTTGATTCCTAATACAATATGTTATTTCAATCTTTATACAAATGTGAGAATTGTATTGGATTTAACAAATTCTTGAAGATTAAAATCTGTATACCCAGATTTTACGAGATATACAACCAATAACAACAACATTAAATCATATATTCTATTAATTATGTCACGAACAAAAGCAACTTACATATTTTAATGTTGATTTTTGTACTACACGAGTACCATTATTATAGCACACACTTCTTTCTGATCTGATCACACAAGTCCCTTTACAAATCGTTATCATTTGGGAAAATCTCTATTTTTGATCCGATATGTTACATTCACGTCGAAGACACGTGGAGGTAAACATTCAAGTTTGTTGAACCGCAGTTAATCGGAAAGCTCATGCACTGATATACAATGGTTGACATTTACCGAGAAAATGTTAATTTTTGTTTTATGAAATGATTGAGATTAAAAATATTGAAAATTAAAACCGACTACTCAAGCTGATGAGACGAAATCTTTGTTTACTGCTAATGTGCAAGACCTAGTTAAAAGTGATTAAAGACGAAAGGTTTTATTGGATGACCAAAAATATTAACCATTTGGGAATTCCCATTTATATTTGGAATAATATCAATTGTTACATTCACCTCATAGGTATGACGATAAAGTACTATTTTTCTTATTGTTGGATCTCGACCAATCAGAAAGCTCGAAAATTAAATCATATACCAACACAGGGTGTAATAAACGCACAAAATTGTCACAACTCTACTTCGAGTTTGACAGAATTAGTGATAGCATTAACTCTTTTCACATACAAATAAGTATAATCAGAACAGGTATGTCAGATGGGATTAAGGCAGCCACCACGTGCATTATTGCTCTAGCTCTCTCTAATTAAACTATCAAAACCGTAATCTACCAGGATGTGAAATTTTCAAATAATAAATAATTTCGAGTGTCGAGTGTTATAATCATGTAAAAAGAATATATATATATATATATATATATATATATATATATATATATATATAGACGATGATACTGGATATACTGACAGTATGTCTAAAAACACGTATAGCAGCTCGGTTTGTATGGCCATAAGCACACAGATAAAAGTCACAGTCCAGGTTCCATGCCGCCAGCCTTCTCCATCTTTAGCAAAATCTCCAACAACAATTCTTTTGAGACCCATTTTCTAGATCTCGCTCCTGTGATATATTTCTTTATGACACAGTAGTGCTGCACAACTCCAGTGTGTTTGACTTCCTCTATTCTAATCCATATGACGCCCCCCTAGCTGTCACTGTCATATGCTGCGCTATAGGCACCAGATTGTATTCTCACATTGACAGAGTGACTTGTATAAATATTTCAAGGGGAAACCGCGGTTTGTTGAATAAATCATTTTAATCCATGTAACCAATATATAATGCTTACCGGAATCAATTTTATTTATTCTTTGGGGATTCCCCCTTCATACAAAAATCTGCTGTTTTACACGTTCTAACAGTTGTTATTTTTTCTGTTAGTGTTTTTATCCGTGTTTTGTGGGAAATCAAAATTTTTTAATCATCTGTAAAAAGGAACGCCGCAGTCATTAATCTGCGATATACCTTCATACGTGATATCTGATTATGAGAAAATTGATAACACACCTTACTTGCACTTTGCGTTTTGCTAATACAACAATAATTCAATTTTATAATTATAAGAATTAATCAAAACAAATTTATGAATGACTGAAGAACATTTGTCGTTCAATATAAATCAATCGTCTGCATTCTGAGATCGATGCATTTTCTCAACTTCAATATTTACATTTACCAATATTTTTCCGGTATCAAGCCTTTTACAAATCTTGATAAATCCTAGGCGCCTGGGTCAAGGATATTGCACTATAACCTATATGTAAACAATGGAGGAAATTCGAACCATGAATAAATATTTCTCTCAGATCTATGTTGTCTCCTTTTACATGTGTGTGTGTGTGTGTGTGTGTGTGTGTGTGTGTGTGTGTGTTTCAGAAAGTTTAACTATATGTGTCATTACTCAAAGAATACTGATTTATCGACTTTTAAAAAATATCTCATCCCACTGACTCATGAAATAAGAAGCCTGCAACTCAATTTACCCCTATATATACATATCAAAGGAATATATAGTAAACTGTGTTAAAATCACTATATCTAGCACATTATTATTTTTTAATCATTACTGTCACACATATATTTTTGCTTTCTTTTCACTTTCAAAAAGAGAGGAGTGTGTACGAGTATTAATAAATCTATAGTTATTGCAAAGATCAAAGGAATGCCGCAGTCATTATTCTGCGATATACCTTCATAAGTAATAACTGTTTATGAGAAAATTGATAGTCGCTTGCACTTCGTGTTTTGCTATTAATACAACAATAAAGGTGATACCTGATAATTCAATTTTATAATCATTAAAATTCATCAATATATGTTGCAAACCAAATTTATAAATGACTGAAGAATATTTGTCATTCAACAGAAATCAATCGTCTGTATTCCGGTATCGATACACATGTGAACAAACATGTCGATGCATAGATGAGTTTTGAGTGACGTATGACTAACCAACACTTTTCATGACCATTCCTCACGATACATTAAAGGCTAGACTTTTTGACATCATAGAAAGTTGCTTCTTCAACAAAAATGGACAAACAAAATATCCATATCTAGTGATCAGTCATTCAAAAAACTACTTTGTTAAACACCACTCTGATTCTACGCACAAGTACTCTGAAGTTAAGATGAAAAATGGGCTAGAGTTCCTCATTGACAATATCATCTTTGGTGATCATATCTTCTAACAATCTGTTGGAATTTCCATGGGCATAAATTTGTTAGCTGATCTATTTTTATACCCTTACGAGGCAGATTTTATTCAAAAGCTTCTACAAGAAGAAAAAATCTCTGGCTGTGGTCTTCAGCTCGACATTTAGATATATCGATATAACGTTTTATCCATTAACAATCATAATTTTCATTCATATGTCGATTAAATATATCACAGTGAACCCGAAATAAAAGACACCACAGAGCCTTCTTCATCTGATTCGTACTTATATATTTTATTGAACATAGATGCTAATCGGAAAAAACAACTCAGCATTATGGCAAAAAAATTATTTCAGCTTAACTATCGTCAACTTCAATATTTATGTAGCAATATCACCTGTATTTGTTGTTTATGTCTCTCAACTGACTCGATATGCAAGAACTTGTTCTGCGTATGATCAGTTTTTAAATGAAGCAGGCTACTGAAAAACAAGATGACATTGCAGGGGTTTCAACAGTCTCGTTTAAAGCCAGTATTTCGCAAATTCTGTGGTCATTATGACGATATAGTTTGTCAGTACAACCTTCCATTAAGTCAAATGCTGTCTCTGACGTGCTTCATACCAACTGTTAGGCCGTTCTTTATACACTGATTCAGCTTTTTTTTCAAAACATTTCTCAATCTCGAAGGTTATTCTGCAATATATACGAAATGCGATCTTTGCTTCTTTTTTTATACATAGGGTACATATCTGTTAAATCAAAACATATCAATTTGATAGGTGCTGTTTTGCTATATCAATAATTACATGCAATGTACATAATCTCACATTTTGTAAACGAACCGGGGCGATTTCATAAAAAATATTTAACCAAAAATATTTTGTGGGGATATCAAGGTTTCAAAAAGTACAAAAAGAAGCATCCGTGGCCGAGTGGTTAGAGCATTGCACTCAAAATCACAAGGCCTCTCACCTCTATTCGGCGCAGGTTCGATTCTCGCTCGCGCCAACATATATTAGAAAGTTTGACAGCTTACTTTCGGAAGGTTAGTGGTCTCTTCCGGGTATCTGGGTTCTCTCCTCTACCTACAAAAACTGGACGCCACCAGATAACTGAAAAATTGTTGAGTGTGGTGTAAAACCAGAAATAATCAATCATTCAATCAAAAAGTACAAATATGGAAATGAACAGGAATCGATTTGACAGGCTACCTAACATGGCTACGCCAACAAAATCATTTAAAGCCGCGAGTTTTCGGGTCGTATGGGGTTTTAGTAAATGTTTGAAGGTATGTTTGGACACAAGTATATTGGGAAAATATGTTAGGGATATTTGATATTAATTTTTGAGACGGCGATGCAAGATTACAACGATATAAGGTCTCAAATGTGCGCATTTTTTCTGCACCGTAAATCAAAGGTTTTTATATGAGGTAGATCTGTAGCTCTCTGGTCAGTCCCAATATTTTGACGGAGATCTACAGATCTGCAGTGAAATGTGTATCAATTTTCACATATCCCGTAATCAGTTATTACGTATGAAGGTATATCGCAGAATAATGACTGTAGCATTCCTTTGATCTTTGCAATAACTGTGATAGAATTTAACTTCAGTATTTACATATTTCATGACTAAAGATTAATTCATTGTTGTTAAATATTTTTGCTTATGTTTCAAATATCTCGTGTAAAGTGTAAATACATGTAATATCTTGCAAAACCAGCAACATTTTTCAGGTTCCATTTGAAACATTCTGGCTGTCTAATTACTTTGCTAGAGTGAATTACTCAAATTCAAAGCAAGTCTTGTCCCGTGGGGATCCAGGTTGGAATACGTCCTCAGTACTCCTTGTTTGTCGTAAGAAGCGACTAAATGGAGCAGGTGTGGCACGTTTAAAATCCCTCCCTTCTCAAAGGCCATAAGCGCCGAGCATAGGCCTAAATTTTGCAGCCCTTCACCGGCAATGGTGACGTCTCCATATAAGTGAAAGATTCTCGAGAGGGACGTTAAACAATATGCAATCAATCCATCAATAAAGCCTTATTGTGTAGTTTCGATATACCATAAGCAGCTATAAAATGCCACCAGCATCACTTACCCTTAATTAGTTTTTTAGTGTAACTGCCGTGCTGAACCAAGAAAGACATTCCCATCTTAGAATTGACTAGTTTGGTGACACAGGAGACACACTCCAAGACCTTCAAGGCTTCTGACAATTCCGTAACTCGTTGGCCACCGATAATATCGATAGCATCAAGCAAGACATCGAGGCCACCGCTATCAAGGAACCCTTGGGTCCAGGCTTTATCCGTTTTCTTTAATTTCTTTTTGAGGGCTGTGAAAGCCTTCACCGTAGGAGTTCTCAGGATATCCACACACACCTCCGGCTCACATTCATCAAACTGTTTCTGAAGAATCTTTTCTTGCACCCTCTTTCGAAATTTCCATTTTGAGCCTTTATCTGAAGACCTCTCCTCGTCAGAATCCATCGATAACGATGATGTGTCCTCAGATGTTTTCTTCTGGTCTGGTTTTCTATTATCGTCCATGCTATTATCGGTTACGTCATAAAAGTTTTTAACGTCAATGGCGTCTGTGGTATCCCTGTGCACGTCTACCAAAACTGAACGATCAATTTCTTTGTCTGCTTCCCGTTTTGAAGCAATGTTTGAATGTTCGTTTGCATCCACAGAGTTTTCTGTTGTGTACTGCTCAGGGGAGCGTTTTGGTCGACGTTTTTTCTTACGTCTAAATGACATCCGTCCCGCTGCACGCCTCAGTGCGCGGATAATTCCCGACATGGTTTAATGGAGATTGGGCCTGTAAGAAATTGGATGCAAAAATAAGTGATTATAATGACGTTTATTAATTTTCAACAGATAAAACTTGTAAAACTTCAAACTGCTTTGGTATGTCACTTACAGGAAGGGCATATTGCTATCACTGATAACACACCTTAGTCTCCTATGCGACAAAATTGATTTGACATCTTAGGAATGTATAGGTGAAGTATGAATGCACTGATTGCACTCCTCTAATACAGGAGTAATGCAGATGATACGGACCTTTCATTAGAAAGCTGTAATCTCCGTCAGTATACAGAACACCTACCTAAATTACGTGAAATGAAGAACAATACCAGAAGTATACTCACCTGAAACGACTACGCCCAGATCATTGATAGTCACCTATATATAGTGGGTGTACCACATTCTAAAATATTTTTGCACAACGGAAATCTCTCGTTTAAAGGTCGTTCTCGAGAAGGTATAAATAGATGTTTACTCTTTTCCTCGGGTCATAATTTTAGCTTGCCATGTTATACTAGTACTTATTTCTACAAAGATTAGACTTTTACAATTATTTATTCATGAACTCATTGACTATTTTTCGCAGCATTTTTATTGAGCAAGTCTCGGTAGTGATATGTCGCTAAGAACATTACAACATCTACATTAATTGTTAGGTGAATGAATGGGTAATGCACGATTGTCCTACTTCCTACAAAATTGATCATCTATGAACAATCCATTAGTAATGCAGTATTTGCTGCGTAAGCATAGAAAGGTGGGTACATGTGAAAACATTTTTGGAAAGCCGAAGACGTAGTAACACGCCCACCCCCAGACTCGCCAACTCAGTCTGTTGGGGAGGTCAAGTGATGCATTTCTCCTCTCTTGCCCTTCTTACCACGTCTCTTTCCGTCCCCTTGATCTCCAAAATCAACGTGTTCTGGGTATTATCATTTCCATATCAAGACCTAACTGCTTGTTAAATGTTAATTAGTACAGAGGTATTTGATATAACTGAAACCCGGAGGTTCATGCATAAAATGCGTTCGTTTCACGTTCTACTGCGCGAAACAACCTTCAGATTGAATAGGTTGCAAAATGATACACACCTACTTTGGGGAAGCGAATGATTTATATAAACTTATTCTTTTTTCCCAGCCGTTCACTTCATACATGAATCAAACAGCAAAAGATGTTTTTACTGTACATAACATACAATCTGTAAAATTAAGTACATTTCATATGATATTTCACTGTGTGATTGGATTTTCATGACAAATAAAATCAGTACGAAGTGGCGAATCCAGAAAAGTTTCGCGGGAAGGGGGAGGGGGGGTTGGTTAAGTTTGTACCTTTTTTGCTCAGAAAGGGGGGAATGAAGACTCCAAAATGGCCAAAAAATGACACCTCCCCCCTTTTAATTTTTTTTTTTTACCAAAACGGGGGATGCAACCCACTTACATGTAACCCCCTTCATAACCGCCACCCGTTCATAGCAAGACTCGTTTCGAATTCTTTAATGCATCTGCAGTGGCGCAACGCCCTTTGAAAATTTTCTATATCCGCCTCCTGTACCTTCACGAGAGAGAGAGAGAGAGAGAGAGAGAGAGAGAGAGAGAGAGAGAGAGAGAGAGAGAGAGAGAGAGAGAGCAGTAAAACGTGTAGAGTGTGGATATATTTTTAACCATTTGACAGAAGTTGTAATTACAGAACTGCACTATGAAGACAAAAATCTTGTCCTCACAATTACGTCCTTATAAAAATGACCTACAGCATGTGGAAGATGTAGGTACAAAATATTAGATTAGTGAGGACAAGTGGTAAGAGGACATATCTCTCTCAAAACCTTTTTTTTTTAATTCGAAAGAATTATATAAATTTGTAGGTGTCCCTATAACTATACCTAACATAGTACTCATTTGCCTTTGCAATAACATGTGTGTGTATTCTCTTCTAGACATTATGAGGGCGTCCTTACCTTATAAGCTTGGTTGGAGAGAGAGAGAGAGAGAGAGAGAGAGAGAGAGAGAGAGAGAGAGAGAGAGAGAGAGAGAGGGAACTGGTTTAGTAAACGAATACTGTGACAATATCCGATTTTTCCTTCCTACACAAAATTCAGAAAAGCATATCTTTAATATTCTGTGTGTTTTAGTAGTCGCAATCCTTACCCTTGTACTGAGAATAATATTTGCTTGTGTTATAAATTAACAAAATATGATGTAAATTCGCGATCTTCAAAAAAAGATTGTTTTTCGATTACAAAGATCCATTTTTAAGTTCAATAAATAACCTACCTCCATGCTAGCGATAACATTCCAAATTAACTACATTGTCAAGAGTTTGTTCAGTTTTCTTTTCTTTTCTTTTTTTTTTAATCGTCCATCAATCTTAGTTGGACATGCCACAACGTCTACACGTTTTCGTTCACGATTTCAAGGTTTGTCACGAAATCGAACACACAGCATAATAATGTTATGTAACCAATGGATGTATTCGAAGCTCACTTAACCGGAAATGTCAAAAATGTGAAATTGATATTATGTGGGTTTTTATCACGCTATGAATGTTTTTCTCTTTTGTTTGTTGAATGGGATGATACAGATATTGCCGTGTGACTTTATATATCAGGACATCTCCCAACAGCAAATCAGAACACGAGCTGTTAAGAAACCCCTTTCTAGTGATCTTGACCTAGATTTAACCTTGAAATCGGGTCTTGAAAACCATTAGGAACTTAGTTCACTGTTTAGAGTCACGTCACGAGGACTATATCGCTTTGCAGACACTCTTGTTGAAATAGGCAGAAAGGTACGGTTAGGATCAATTGTAACCCCATTACAAACTTTTTTTCAGTGTCCTTTGTTAAATGTGTATAGTCAGCAATTCATGTTGCACCTCTCCCCCAATTAATTATTGAATGCCGAAGACACCCACTCCCCAATTAATTACTGAATACTGAGTACACAAGATATAATAAGAATTAGATACATGTTATATGTACGTGACGTTATAATTCCTTGAAATAAATTGTAATACAAATTTGCAGAAACCATCTAAAGATTTGTCAGTTATAGCCTTACTTGATTTAATGGTAATGCATATTACATGTTCAGTGGGATTTTCTGAAATTTCCAATATTCCCAACTGTAAGTATAATAACCACTATTGTACACATAGCTGCAAGTTTAACTACGTAATTGTATAAGTATAACTACCACTGCCGTACCCGTAGCCGTGTCACTGTAACTATAACTACCACTGTCCTACACGTAGCCGTGTCACTGTAAGTATAACTACCACTGTCCTACACGTAGCCGTGTCACTGTAAGTATAACTACCACTGTCCTACACGTATCCGTATCACTGTAACTATAACTACCACTGTCCTACACGTAGCCGTGTCACTGTAAGTATAACTACCACTGTCCTACACGTAGCCGTATCACTGTAAGTATAACTACCACTGCCTTACACGTGGCCGTGTCACTGTAAGTATAACTACCACTGTCCTACACGTATCCGTATCACTGTAACTATAACTACCACTGTCCTACACGTAGCCGTGTCACTGTAAGTATAACTACCACTGTCCTACACGTGGCCGTGTCACTGTAAGTATAACTACCACTGACCTACACGTAGCCGTATCACTGTAAGTATAACTACCACTGTCCTACACGTAGCCGTGTCACTGTAACTATAACTACCACTGCCGTACACGTAGCCGTATCACTGTAACTATAACTACCACTACCGTACACGTAGCCGTATCACTGTAACTATAACTACCACTGTCCTACACGTAGCCGTGTCACTGTAACTATAACTACCACTGTCCTACACGTAGCCGTGTCACTGTAACTATAACTACCACTGTCCTACACGTGGCCGTGTCACTGTAACTATAACTACCACTACCGTACACGTAGCCGTATCACTGTAACTATAACTACCACTGTCCTACACGTGGCCGTGTCACTGTAACTATAACTACCACTGTCCTACACGTAGCCGTGTCACTGTAACTATAACTACCACTGTCCTACACGTAGCCGTGTCACTGTAAGTATAACTACCACTGCCGTACACGTGGCCGTGTCACTGTAACTATAACTACCACTGTCCTACACGTGGCCGTATCACTGTAACTATAACTACCACTGTCCTACACGTGGCCGTATCACTGTAACTATAACTACCACTGCCGTACACGTAGCCGTGTCACTGTAAGTATAACTACCACTGTCCTACACGTAGTCGTGTCACTGTAACTATAACTACCACTGTCCTACACGTGGCCGTGTCACTGTAACTATAACTACCACTGCCTTACACGTAGCCGTATCACTGTAACTATAACTACCACTGTCCTACACGTAGCCGTATCACTGTAACTATAACTACCACTGTCCTACACGTAGCCGTGTCACTGTAACTATAACTACCACTGTCCTACACGTAGCCGTGTCACTGTAACTATAACTACCACTGTCCTACACGTAGCCGTATCACTGTAACTATAATTACCACTGCCGTACACGTAGCCGTGTCACTGTAACTATAACTACCACTGTCCTACACGTAGCCGTATCACTGTAACTATAACTACCACTGTCCTACACGTAGCCGTGTCACTGTAAGTATAACTACCACTGTCGTACACGTAGCCGTGTCACTGTAACTATAACTACCACTGCCGTACACGTGGCCGTGTCACTGTAAGTATAACTACCACTGCCGTACACGTAGCCATGTCACTGTAACTATAACTACCACTGCCGTACACGTGGCCGTGTCACTGTAAGTATAACTACCACTGTCCTACACGTAGCCGTGTCACTGTAACTATAACTACCACTGTCCTACACGTAGCCGTGTCACTGTAACTATAACTACCACTGTCCTACACGTAGCCGTATCACTGTAACTATAACTACCACTGTCCTACACGTAGCCGTGTCACTGTAAGTATAACTACCACTGCCGTACACGTGGCCGTGTCACTGTAAGTATAACTACCACTGCCGTACACGTAGCCGTGTCACTGTAAGTATAACTACCACTGTCCTACACGTAGCTGTATAGTGTAAGTATAACTACCATTGCCGTGCACTTAGTTGTGTCACTGTAAGAATAACTACCACTGCCGTGCAAGTAGCTGTATAGCTGTAAGTATATTTACCACTGCCGTGCACGTAGTTGTATAGCTGTGAGTATAACTACCACTGCCGTGCATGTAGCTGTTTAACTGTAAGTATAAATACCACTGCCGCAGCTAGGTAGCATCACATTAAAATAACCAGACCGGTCTATACGAGTGACACTTTTTAAGTTCGTAGAGTAGAGCGGTCTTTTTAAAACCGCTTGAAATATCAAAATTTTATTTATCTACCTCAACATACATCTTACACCGATCTACCCATTTCCGGAATGCCGCCCGGTACTCCTCTTTAGGTATATGTTGCAGACACTAGTAGACCGCACTGCCTATACAACAACGGGATTCAAAACGGTGACCTGTCAGCATTTCCTTTAGTCTTGGGAACAACCAAAAGTCACAGGGGGACAGGTCAGGGCCGTATGGGGGATGATCTAAGACATCAAGCCCAGATTCTTTCAGATATTCCTGTACCGTAGCGGATTTATGGGCCGGTGCATTATCATGGAGTAATTTGATGCCGCGGGCACCGGTGCACGGTCTGCGTTTCTGATATAAATCAACAAGTAGAGTAAGAGCACTTTCTCTGTAAAAATTTCCAGTGACAGAACTACCTTTCGGGACTGGAATTTGAAGGACTGGACCTTTCGATTCAAAGAATATCGCATACAACATGCGATTTGATGTTTTGCAACGGCGCGCAATGACAGGCTGTCGCCCTCAGATGAAACCCAAACCTTATTTTTAGCCATAGAATCGGGTTGAAAATGATAGATCCAGGTTTCATCACCTGTAACTATCTCTTCCAAACGATGTGGGTCACATTTATCATATTTTTTATAACTTGCAATGCAAGTCTAACCCGACTTTGTTTCTGCTCGTCAGTGAGCAAATGGGGCACCCAGCGCGCGCAGATCTTACGTAGCCCAAGTCGTTCACGTAAGATCTTCAAAGCACTTGGCGAATGAATACCACTAAATTCTTCTGTCTCTTGCACGGTATAACGTGCGTCTTCCTCAATTAACGTTTTCAAAGTAGCAACGTTCTTTTCTGTCAAAACGGAAACCGGCCTACCCACTCGAGGGTCATTTTCAATTGACTCCCGACCATCAATAAAACGACGTACCCACTTGCAACTATAGCACATTTTAAAGCACAATTCCCATAAACCTTTTGCAAATCAGCATGAATTTCCATTGACGGAAACCCGAGATGTGCTCGAATCTTACAATATACTCTCTGTTCAGAGATTTTTCCATCCATGTTGAACGCTATATCTTATTACTCGTATGTTTCATGGTACCTGGCCAGTTTTAAAAGCGCGTACATATGACTGCAAGTCGTTCAACCTCATCACAGAAATGTCGTGGGGTCGTTGTTCCTTAAAGTATTTCCTAATATTTATATATTCTATAATACTTCTCACAACACAGTAGGATACTGTTATTCTCTACATACGGATATATACATACATGTTTGTTCATTCATATGGCTACATTCAAATTCTGGTACTAGTATATATGCATACACTTATGTTAATTGAAGGGTGCCTCCTCCCCCCCCCCCCCAACTCCCAAGTTTATGAACTTATTTAGATTAATCTATACAACACGTCAACATCAATATGCACGTGACAAAACTGCTATATATGTAATTTTCTCAAAACATATCTTGAAACAGTATGTATATAGGTTAACATACCCGCTGGACAATGTATGATGTCCTCTCTACGGTATACATATACCCCGGGTATAAAATTAATCTACCTCCTGAACGAGCATGTTGACAAGAGGACTGCAAACAAGTACATCCCGCTTTATTTGACTACCTTACGTTGAATTTGCTCGCTACAACTGTATGACTGTGTGCTTTTGGTTGGACAGGTTCTCTTGTTTGGTAGGCGTTTTAAGCTGCACCGTTATTTTCATTTTAAACATATGTATGTTTTGTATATAGCTGCTGGTTGATATTTGTGAGTTTAATTTTTTTTAATTATCATTAAATAAAAAACACAGTTATAAATAAAACATCCTGAAATCCACGGGTATTTTATGTTTTCTACTTTCATTTTCTCATGTTTCTCCTTAGAAGAAGTCCACATTCCCCGTATTTCAAAGACATATATGTATCCTTAGAAAATTCAATATTATATTATGGTATCAATTTTGTCGGCTTTGAAACAAATGATTTTTATCTTAGATAAGATACAGAGACCGTTAACCAGCAAGTTTACACAATTTCTGTTGTGTAGAGACCACTCTCAAAATTTAATAGATTCTTGTTAAGTAAGCAAACTATTCTAGTGAAAATTCTGAGTGCCCACGTTTAATGTAATCAAATACACACGCATACGTACATTCAAACAGAACCGAAAATAAAACCTTCTTTGTGGAAGTAAAACATACTGAACACCACAACTGAAAAAAAAATCCTGTCGGGAGTTATATAAGGAGGCAAAAAGAAGGGTGCACCTAAACGAATGAATGATTCAGATAACAGTTCTAGTCCTTAGGAGTGGATCCAAGGTTTTGGTGGGTTTTTTTTGTTTTGTTTTTTTAAGTAGCAGGGTATGAGATCTACTATAATTCATCTTAAATTTCCTCCGAGTCAAATTTAGAGTAACTTTGAAAAATCAAGATTCAAGTAAATACGACTATAAAACAAATTCAGTTTTTGAAAATTTTCAAAATACCACACTGTGGATCCTCTTCCAATCTACAATTTCCTTAATACACACAATATAGTGTTTGATTTTCTTGAAATACAGTGTATATATTTTACAAACGAAAAATTAATGTATAAAACCAAATGATAAAATAGGAAATAAATGATTTACTTACAGAAAATGAACCACAGAGTAATTTTGTATCATGATGTGTTTTTAACATGTTATAATAGTAACAGAACACTTTACCTTCATCGTGCTTTCGCTGGCTGTTGTCATACTTAGCATCACGCCCAACTCCTTATCAGCAGTTGAGTTAAGTGCTCAAAACTGGAAAGTTCAGTTTACAAACCCTTATCAGTTACCAAAAGCAAACAAGATATGGACAGTATTAATTCCCACATCTATAAATATTAAAAGTCCTTTGACTTGATCTATGCCCCAAGCTACACGTCCAAGCTTCAATACCTCAATAGTTTACCAGTATGTAAATTACTGTCGTACTACACAGAACGTAGGCGCGGTTATGATACATATTTACATTTACTATGATTTGGACAATTTTCTATCGGGGAAAACACGTATTTGGAGACTTCTATATACTCTATTCACCAAATCATCATCTGACAAATCATGATATTTGTCAGTTTTTAATGCATGCAATAACTGTTGATGACAGTTAGCTGTACACGTTCGACGTTTGCGAGTGACATTTACATGCTCAGAATGTCTACATACTTATCGTACTGCAAGATGTAGTGGTGGATACTTTAAAAACCTATTCATTTGGAGAAAGAAAATTATACAACAGGGACCTTTTAAAGTGAAAAAAAAAAAATTCTAGATTCGTGAACCATTAAGTCTGGCTATCAGTACTTGAATGTTACGCTCACATCAATAAATAGCTGCAATACTGTAGCCTATCCATTTTTTATATACTGACACCCCCCCCCCCCCCCCCCCCAACTAAGTCTGTGAAGTACAAATGCCCCTGATAATGGAAATTCCAGTGATGGACATGCTAATGTTAAAGCTTTTAAAACAGTAAGTCAAATGCCAAGGTCAAATATCTTGGTACCAATAGATTGTTATTTTCCGCCACACTCAACAATTTTTCAGTTATTTGGTGGCGTCCAGTTTTTTATTGGTGGAAGAGAGAACCCAGATACAATGTACCCGGAAAGAGTTTACGTTACCGATCTTCCGAAAGTAAACTAGCAAACGTTCTCACATATATCGAGCGAGAATCGAACCCGCGCCGACTAGAGGCGAGATGCCTTCTGATTTGAGCGCGATGCTCTAACCACTAGGTCGCCTTGGTACTAATAGAAAGGACTTGTCACAAGAAACACTCAATTGGAATATGAGAGCCCAAGTAATTATGGTCAGGGTTAAAGTTCTTAAAAAGTAGGTCAAACAATTTGGTACCAACGGAAAGGTCTTCTCACACGAAATACTCATGTGAAATATGAAAACCCTTGTACGTACCATTTAAAAGTTATGGCTTAGGTTGACGGTTTTTTTTAACAAATTGGTCAAACATCAAGGTCAAGAGGTCTAAATTTTTGGTACCAATAGAAAGGTCTTGTAACGAGACATATTCATCATACATGTGAAATATCAAAGCGCTAGCATTTAGTGTTCAAATTTTACTAGGCAGCTTAAAGTTCCAGACAGAACAAAAACAAAATGCCCCCCCCCCCCCCCAACCTTCAATATCCAGGGCATAAAAAGTAGGAGAGGGCTACATTATTGCAGCTAATCAATAAAGAACAAACTGTGTGATGTATGCAGTATAAATTCCAGACACTGCAACTCTTGATAAAGGTCAACAGATCATATACATACAGACTGTACACTGTACAAAATGACACAAGATTCAGTTTCTTTATAAATAATTTATTACATAAATATGATTTTTGATAAAAATTTATATTTAGTACTGAAAGAAGAAACAACTTGTGTTAAAATCAGACTGTCTAACAAATACTGCAACTTGGATGATTTATAAACACCTCGCTCTCTCAGACTGTAACAGTACATGTCTCATAGGACAGATGCAGTGTTCGGAGGTTCATTGTTCTGGTGCATGTACATACTTAATACAACTCTAAAACTGCCAAAAACAGATCGTACATGACAGTTTCCATCACAATCCAGTATTTGTTTACAATCGAAACACAACAGGAAAAAATTACACACTCTTCAACACCAAAATAAGTGTCCATATTCCAAGAATTTTTGTGAAACAGATTTGATGTTTTTACCCCCATTTTCAGCACTTTCTATGTATAGACATGAATAATAAACTAAATGCTAATTTTGAACCTGGGTATAAATTAATTTGCTCTGACAAATGCATGCACGATATTGCTATATATTATGTCCATCGTATGGCGTCAAATTTACAACAAAAATGCATATAAATACTAATATAAAGAGTAAAAGAGTTTATAACTAAATATAAAAAAATATATAAAACAAAATTCAAACAAAACTGGCAATTTAAAAAAATTAACGAATGGACGGACAGACAGCTTGAATTGTCGAAATAAAGATAACTAATGTGAAAAACGATTGAGAAATGAAGACATTGTTCATCTTTCATAGTTATCCCACACAGATCAACTTACTAAGTACAATGTATTCAAAACTTACACCATGCTCTGGACACAGCATTTTATAGTAGTTAACAGAAAATCATAAACATTGAAGAGAAATAATTGAGTACATGGAATTCATCAGTACAGCACTGATAGTAAATTCAAGAAATATCACAGACATAAATATCTAAAATATCAAGTAGCTAGGTACTAAGGAGACCTTCTACACCATGACAGACTATAAACATCTCTACAGAATTTATCCACCACAAATGAATTCTTTCCCTCTCTCAAAATTTGACTGGCTGGAATTGGGATGATGGTAACACTGTATTCCTTATCACAGAATGTTCAAATCAGGTCTGGGCAGTGGATTTCTTGCATACCATTGTTACGATTTACTCAACCTTGTGTCAAAATCTACATGCATACTGAACATATATAAATATATAATCTGACAAGTGTAACTGTTTCTAAGTTGGTGAGGTTATTTTGCTGCTTTGTGGGGATCATAAGACATCCTGTCCAATGCCTTTGGTCGATGTTTCTGATGGGTCATCTAGGTAACTGCTTCTTTCAGGACTGCGGGCTCGTCGTGCAGATGAATTCAGGTAGGATGTATCAGGACTTCTATATCTACAGAAAAAAAAGATTTTATAGAGGCACCTAATAGATCATTTTACAAAGTTAAGAAGACATCATCTGCATTTATTTCCTGTGAAGTCTCATTGAAATTTTTAAGGACATTTTTATCCCAGAATTCTAATTCACCTGGATGGACTGGGTGATCTGGATCTGGATCGTGACCTTGACCCTGTCATGGAAGCATAACTTCTGGAGTAACCTGGATAACTGCTGTACTCCATCGTGGGAATGGGCGGGGCTATGTTGTGACGACGAAGTTCCTGTACGGCTCTTTCTCTTTCGAACTTCTCGCTGGTCAAGTTGCGACGCAGTCTCTCTACATCTCCCTCCAGTTCAACGTTTCTGGTTCTCAATGATGCAATTTCACGTCCTTGACTTTGACTGAAAGTAGTTCATAAAAATTACAGATATCTCTCTGAATAACATTACAGTATATGATCTTATGTTCCCCTTGCAGTTTTTGAAACTAAATCTATTAGAACATGCTGCAGTGATTCATATCCTCTGCATATGTTCCATTTCAATTTCCTCTCAATAAGAAGGTTTTTGCCCACTAAATGTATACTGATTTCCAAAATTAATTCAGTAGGATTTTTTTGGGTGTCAACCAAAACTAAAATGATTTTGTAAAATGTGCTCCTGGCATTGGTGAAATTTTATCTTTGACCTATACTTAAGACCTTGACCTACATCTGACATAAAAATTTGATCTTTCAGTTCACCAAATATGAAGTATACCTTGTTTAGTTCAAAAGCTTTCATCACAGCTAAAGCTGCAATCAGACAGCCTGACCAAAAACAAAACCCCCCTCCCCAGTCTTCAATTCAAAGAGGGAAAAATAAACCAAGATTTCTGTTATCATGTATATAGATAATAGAATTCTTCCAATTTTTTTTACCAAACTACTCAAAATTTCTTTTAAAAATGGGTATGGACCAGTTCCCAGGTCTGATTTATCCCTGTACACATTATCAAAATAAATGTCAGAACCTTCAAAACATCCAAACATGAATATTGTAGAAGAAGAAATTGTCATTGAGGATTTAATTTCATTTCTTTCATGGAAAACACTTTTCTTTAAATTAAATCCTCAATGAAAATTTCTGCTTCTGTGGCATATATACATATAGAGAGAACATCAACATGAAATCCATAAAGTTAAATCCCCATGAAATTATTTAGGAAGTAAAAAAAACCACGAAATTATAACCTCACAAAAATTTCTGCTTCTACAGTATGTTTCCGTGTGACGTCTTCCTTTACATTGTATTGTGATTTCGTCCACTATTACAGCTACCCTTACTTACATTTTGCTCTCATTGAGTGCCAGTCTGTCCTTTAACATCTGGATCTCTGACGACTTCTCCTGATGGACGAGCTGGGTCTGGAACTCTTTCTCCCTGTTGTTCTGTAATAGACTCTCCAGGTTCTTGGCATTGGTCCTTTCACTTCCCAGCTGCTGTTTCAGGAGTTCCGTCTCCTGCTTCATGTCATCAATCAAACTGGTCAACTACGAATGAAACACAAAAATTGACCTATACTGTACATAAAACTTACTATTACATATAAAGTGGTTTCACTAATGATGTATGATTTTGACAGCTAATAATCCAAGAGTATTCTAACATGGAATTGTTCTATAAAACACTATCCTTAATAGTTCTGAGATGAATTATTCTTATTCTATCCTTAATATTAACTGTTGAGATTAAAATAACAAAAACAAACAAACAAAAATGTGAATGAATATGAACATGGTTATGGGGTAAAAATGGATAGACCTGGTAAATAAAACAGAGATACTTAAATCAGTTATATTTTGTGAGATATTATTTATATACTCTTGCATTGACAAAATTTAACATTACATAATTTTCACAAAAAATAAAGACCTGGCTAATAAAAGTTATTACAGTATATGGAAGTACATGTATACTAATACTTGCTGATTAATGTCTAAGAGTGGTATTTGTATATTACCCCAACTAAATTCAAGAGATAAATCTAGAAATATACACATGCAGCATGAAACAAAGGAGATAAGCAAACTGTATACCAAAAGGGAGAGTATTCAATATATAATCCCCTTCCTATTCTTTGAACCAGTCTGTACCTGCTCCTTGTCCAGTGAGGTAGATGTGAGCTGACGTTGTATGGACTCCTTGGTGCCCTCCAATTTGGCACACAGTTCTCGGACAGCAGTCAGGTCATCCAGGAGGTTCTGCTTGTCCTCATCTGTCTGCCTCATTGCCTCCTCCAAGTTACCCACAGATCGGGTCAGATTGGATACCTGTAACTCGTAAGCCTGCTCTGCATTTAAGTGCTGAAATGAAAAGAGTCAAGAGAAAACTAGTATGGCTAGAGTAAGAACAAATATTGTGTATACTTTTTGTTCAGCTAGCTTTATATATAATAAATACACCTAGTGAACATTCTTCATTTGCAATCCTTAAGATACAGTTATGCAAATCAATTGCAAAAAAATCTCCATTTACAAAGCATCCAATCTTAAAATGTTTAAGTGCTAAATATTTGATTTGGAAGACATAAACATATATCATGATGAATAATAATGAAAACATCAAAAAGAAAATAACATCAGAAAAAAATAACATCAAAACATGAAAAAATAACCATTTTATGTAGATTCCTTATTAATTGTAAGAAACACATTTCATCTGATTTTGTGAGTTGTTTGACTATCACAAATTCATAACTGTCAACATTATACTATTTAGCCTTTTCTATCTATTATTGATACATGCAGTGTAAGTGTAACTACAGAAAAGAGTAGTAAATTTGTATTCTTGCAATTTGAGACAACTTGTGAAAAAACTATGCACATAAGGAATCTACAATTGATTGGAATGACAATGAGAAAAAGATGTCAAGTAAACTCTCCATAACTCTCACCACAGGAAATATCTATCAACAATAATATAGTGATAAATGAAAAAATACACGTATAGGAAATGAATGAAAACCAATACTGATCAGCTTTTGTTCAGTCATAGCTATACCTCTTGAATTTCTCTTTCAAGATTGTCCAGTTTATCCCTAGCTCGCCTGAGTTCTGAGTCCTTTGTCATTAGCTCAAGGCGTAAATTGGAGCCCTCACTTTCCAGCTGATGAGTTGAGGTCTGGTATTGCTCAGCCTCAGCAGACAGAGCTCTGTACTGATCCAACAAATCTGTTCTTTCATTCTCCTACAAAAAACAAGATACATACATGTATTGTTTAATATAGTACCAGAAAAATTATTAAATAATCCAAGTATTGTTGAACAATAATGACTTTACATGTAATTCAGTTAAAATTCCATGCAAAGACAGGCCTGGATTTCTGGAAAAAAATAAAAACTTAAGTCCAAACTTGGACTTTAGTCTGAGTTTACTCAAATTTTAACTGAAAACTCAAACATAAGTTTGAGATTTTTTTGAGAAATCCAAGCCAGAGTCACATTTTAAAAAATAAAATGTGTGATACCATTGAAAACTTTGAGTGTACAGGGATCTGGGGCATCAGTGTCTGGTCAGTTAGATTGAAACCATCATTTTGATCAAAGGAAAATAAAGAAAATGAGTTGTATGAATGAAAACACTCATTTCCTTATAAATGTACATGTATATGTGGCATTCCATCATGTCCAATGTTGTTGTAAACAGAGGCTACTATGCACTGTACTATACATTTTTCATTATCATTTGTACAATAATACTGATTTTCATACTTTACGCTTTATGTACAGTAAAAATCTCCAGACTCACTTTTCTGGCCAGGACATCCTCGATGCGTTTGACTTCCATCATGTAGTCCTGTACTTGATGTTTAAGATTTTCCTTATCCTCTAGTGTTTCTTGTAGTTCAGAGTTCAGCTTCTGATTTTCTCTTGTCATCACTGCCAGATCATCCTGCAGACGACGATTCTCTCGTAGAGCAATGTCTTTACTTCGACTGGACTCACTCAAATCCTCTGATGTGCTATCTAACTGACGACGCATGCTATTCACTTCACGCTCTTTTAAGTTCAGATTATCATTAGCATGCCTGAAAAAATTGGGATGATATTAAAGAAAGAATATAAAATCACAACAGCATGCTTCAATCATTATAAGACATTTAGATATAAATTCTAAGTGGATAAACTTTATCTATACACATTAAATGTTTTATAGGATTAGTAAAATTTTTACTTACTCTAACTGTGCTTCAAGTTCACTCACTCGAATTTTGAGGTCGCTTAGAAGTTTTTCCTACAAGATAAGAGCACATTTAAACAGTTTTTATATTCAATTTAATGACAAATAAATCAAGGTTAAATCTGAACTACGACATAACAGCAGATACAGTCTATTCTAACTAACCAGATTCCTGGTCTAAATTTACTCTTGATTGACCTTTAGATCAGCCCTATCAATCTGTAGGAAGGTGAGGAAAATCATGTTTAAATTAACCAGTCAGCAATCTCCTTTGCTTGACTTTGCAATTTAATCTAAACAGTTATTCTATTCACATCATAAAGCTATGAACCATGAACATGAATCCATGATGTCATAGCCTGTCATGCTACACATAGCTATGAAATATAATGAAGTTAACACCAATGGAGAAAATTTCAAATAAGTGATTATTTTTTGTGTCAAGGACAGTTTATCCAATGACGAGACTAAGACTATTGAGATTTTCAAACTAAACATGCCTGATCTTTGCTTTCATTTTAAGTTATTTTGATAGCCACCAATGCTATATATTACTATATGTTCTATATATAATCTGATAAGAGAATTTAAATGAGGGAAAAAAGGAAGTACAGGAGGTCAAATTCTGTGAATTAAAGACCGTTCTGGAAGCTGTTGTGCTATCCATTGGTAGGCAAACAAAATAAAAAGAGTTGCTTCTTCCACAATTGCTGCAGAAACTATAAATTTGCAAGAGGGCCTAGAGTCTGCACTGTATTACAGAAAAATGTGAGTTTGAAATAGATATAATTTCAGTGACAGCATTTATTGGCAACAAAAGTGTTTTTGAGGCATTGTAGTCAACAAGAATCATGGATGACAAACGCCTTAGAATTGACACTGCTGCAATAAACAAAATAAAGAAAAACAACAACATACAAGTGAAATGATGCCCAGGGAAGGTGCAGCTGGCCAATAGTATGACCTAATGTGGAGTAATTGGTATGGGACTGCTTAAAATTCTACAGACAGGAAAGAAATTGGAAGAATTTGTGTGAACTTTTGTGATGGACATTGTACATGTTGTGTCTTCAAGTACATCACTATGTTTGAGGGGCAGAATAATCCCTCATGACCAGAGAATAGTCTAATCCAATGAAGGTCATCATTTTCAATGTAAATATTACCAAACAATATTCCCTACTTGAAAAAAGATAAAAGAAATTCTAATTAAAGTTAATATGTTCTATATATAAAAAAAATTTGACATAACAAGAAAGATAACTCTTGGTTTAAGACTCTCCAGTATTTTTAGTGTGCAAAAGTGCAGTATGGAAAGTGTTTCTGACTATTTAGTGATTCTGAAAATAGGCCTTACAGTGTTTAACAGTGGTTTTTGATCTTGCAATATCTTTTAAAAACACTTATCTATTTGCTTTTTGTTTCTTTTTACTGTACAAGTCAGTTCAAAACACCGATGAGACTGATTCAGAAGTCCAGCAGAGGGCAAACACAAACTGAGACTTGAGTATGAGAGAATGACACAACCTAGCATGTACCTTATGTAAAATATCTTCATTAAGGTGAGCTGTTTTTTCTGTTTTTTCATCCACTGTGTGCTGTAGGGAATCCTTTTCTCTGTCCATAGCATTAATGGTCACACGAAGCTGACTGATGTCATCTTTGGCCATTTCCAAGGCACGTTTGAGTTCAGCACACTTCTCCTCCAGGGCAACTCCTCGCTCCTCTTGGTTGTGGAGCTCTCGTTCTCTTTGGACCAGTCGCCTCTGTGTGTCCTCCAAAGACTTCTCAGTTTCCTCAGCAATCATTCTGCAAAATTGATTACCAATTATAATTAAAGTATTTATCTAATAATTGTTGAACTGAGTTTCATCTTCCTCTGTTTTATCTTCCTATATATTAATCACACGTTTTAAGAATAAAGCCTTTTGATTAGAAAAAAATATTAAAATATGTCCCTGATAAGTTCCATGTGAACCAGACTTACTTCATCTGCTCTGCTGTGGATCTGCTCTGAGCTTGGCTGTCCTGGGACTGGCCAAGCCTCAGGGCCTGTTCCTTCACCTGATCCTCATAGCTCCTGATGTCCTCTTTCAGAGTGCTGATTCTCAAGGTCATCTCATTGTTTTCCACTTCAGCCTGAATTTCCAACAAAAATCATCATTTTCATAACATAGATTTTTGGACTATTTTAAAACTATTTATATTTCCAAAAGACAAAATTTTTACATTTTAAAAATGATCAATTTTTATGTAATTACATGATGCAGTGCAGTGTCCAGATCCTCAATCTTCTGCTCTAACTTGGCTCTGTCAGAAAGTGATGACTCTGTGGCTATCTTTAGCCTCTCCCTCAAACTATCCCTCTCTGTAGTCATACGCCGTAAATCTTGGAGGGCATCATCTCTCTCCGTTTCCACACGCCTGAGGATGGCCTGAGCAGCCAGAGACGTCTTGGGAGACTTGGGGGATTTTACAAGCTCTCTTCTCACCCTCTGGAGCTCATCTTTGGTCTACAAAAATGGGTAGCAACTCTACTAGATCAAAATAATTCATCTAAAGAAAGTTACAGTGTTGAGTCATAGTTTACAATCCAGAACTTTATAGTGAGAAATATTACCTCCTCATACATTGTGTTTAGCTTATCTCTTTCTGCTGTTAGGACCTTCACATTAGCTTGAATCTGTAAGACAAAATCAGTATATGATTTATTGCAAAGTCTGCATTAACCGTTTATTTTTAATTTTGATTTTCTGTACACAGAATATATGTATGTGGCGATAAGTATTGTTATTGCCTACCTCTGCCATATGCCTTTCAAATTTGTCCAACAAGGACTTCAAATCATCTCTTTCCCTGATAATCTTTGAAAGCTCTGGGTCATCTGATGTCAAGCTCTGAAAATATACATACTTATCAATTTTCTGACTTTGGAGATGTCCTTTTATTGCAAGTACTGGAATAAAGAGAATGGATTAACTCTACACAACAGATATGATGACAAACCTTGGTGGGTGTGGCTCGAGCTGAGGAGGCCGACTTCTTCACAGCCTTCAGAACCTCATACTCTTTCTTATAGTAATCCCTCTCCTCCTCCATCACTCGGATAATCGTCTCATACTGAGCCACCGTCTGTCAAAAAAATGTTTCACTCAGACAACTGAAAGTCAATATTATCATCAATCCATCATTTACAGTGTACTACCTCTAGATACCTTTTTATCAGACTTGTTGGCCATATCTCTGATGGGACTACCACTGCGTGAAGATGGTCGGGATCGCACAGGACTTCGACTGCGAGTTGGAATCTCTCCCCGTAGCATTTTCTGCAAGGCTTCAGTCTGGTCCTTGTAATAGTTCCGCTCCTCCTCGATACTCCGGATGAAGGCGTCTAGTTTACTGGCTGACTTTCCTTTTTTGCCATTCACAGTGGTTGCAGGACCATTCTTTCTTTTCAGTCTTTCAATTTCCAGTACTAGTTCTTTTTCTACACATCAGAGAGAAATAAAAGTACAATAATTACCTTATGGAGAATCCCTGAAGTCATAATTAAATAATGTATTTCAAAAAGCAATATGAAAACACCAAGAATATTTCTATCACACTCAACATGCCCACATACAAAAGCATATATCTGTAGCTTGATAGTGACATCTTATTCAGAGTAGATATACCCTATGTAAAACACTGTATATACCATTAGTCATCATCTTGTTACAGCGGTTGCTAAGACGTTTCTTGTCCTCCTGAACACGGTCCAGTAGTTCCTCCAACCGGAGCAAGTCTCCACTCTTGACAGACAGCTGAGCTTGAATATCACTGTTGTCCTTGCTTAACCTCTGAGTTTCCTAACAATTAGAAAACACAAAATAATCAAACATAAAATATAAATTCACCAGTGTTCTTGATATGTTTAGTTTTCTAGAATAAAAACCAAGAAATGTATCTTGTAATGCATCCCTGGACACATATAAAATGTTGTTATACAAGAAAAGGTGCAATGTTCCAAGACACTATTACCTATATAGACATAAACCTTTCAGAAAAAAATCCATGCAAAAATGCATCTAGTGTATCATTCATGCTGGTATAAAACTGATATTGTCCACTTACTTTGTGTACACCCGATTTGCAAATCATGTCGACTTATTTCCCCAAATGCTACATCTATATGTAGTTCGTAGTTGTGATCTTCTATGAAGTGTCTTACTTAATAAACTGTCTTTGCTATTATGCCCTCTGGGCCCAAAATTGGAATAAATTTATCTTATAGAAATCTTATATACAATGTGATACCAAATTCATATTTTGCCTCACTCTAACTTCTGACTGAAAGGAAATACATGTGCAAGTACTTAATAAACAGTACATTTACTGACAAATTACCTAAAATTGTATCACATAGGATGAACCAAGTTTGCCCAATTTAAGCTTGGAACGAAAAATGAAAGCATTGTAATAATGGTTATCAATCAAGAAAAAAACTACATCAGCATTCTATTAGGGTCTTCTTTTGGTTGTTTCAATGTTACAAACAAAATGCTCAAAATGAAATCTTCCAGAAACACAAGAAAGTTCACTATATAAAAAATTCGACATTTCAATGACAAAATCAAGATCCTGTGAATGTTGATTTTCTTCTGGTACCATGAAAATTTCTCTCCTTGAAAATAAGTGATTTCACTGTAACCAGCAAATAAAAACAGAGGAAAGAAGAATCTAAATTTATCAAACATATATATAACATAGGTTATCTGGAGGAAGCTTGATACACAACAACAGGAAGCTGTGATTTGTAGTTTGAAAACAGGCATACATGTTTTACAAACATGAAATAATTATGCTCAGTATGTTCAAACTTGTCAAAACCACACAAAAGTGATAATAACAAATTAAGCACCTTATTCATGTACACAACAGGCAACATCAAGTGACCATGTTGGAATTCAAGCGTTGAAGACCACTACTTGTAAGCCACATGCTCTACAGGTACACATAGAGTATTATCTATCAGTAAACCAACTGCTGCTGTACAGATACACATAGAGCATTATCTATCAGTAAACCCCCTGATGATGTACAGATACACATGGAGCATTATCTATCAGTAAACCCCCTGATGATGTACAGATACACATGGAGCATTATCTATCAGTAAACCACCTGCTGATGTACAGATACACATGGAGCATTATCTATCAGTAAACCACCTGCTGATGTACAGATACACATGGAGCATTATCTATCAGTAAACCACCTGCTGATGTACAGATACACATGGAGCATTATCTATCAGTAAACCACCTGCTGATGTACAGATACACATGGAGCATTATCTATCAGTAAACCACCTGCTGATGTACAGATACACATGGAGCATTATCTATCAGTAAACCCCCTGATGATGTACAGATACACATGGAGCATTATCTATCAGTAAACCACCTGCTGATGTACAGATACACATGGAGCATTATCTATCAGTAAACCACCTGCTGATGTACAGATACACATGGAGCATTATCTATCAGTAAACCCCCTGATGATGTACAGATACACATGGAGCATTATCTATCAGTAAACCCCCTGATGATGTACAGATACACATGGAGCATTATCTATCAGTAAACCACCTGCTGATGTACAGATACACATGGAGTATTATTAGATAGTAAAGGAAAGTTCTGCTACTTACAGCTTTGTACTGTGCTATAGTGAGATCCAAATCCTCCAGTTCATGTCTTGATTTCTCTAGCTCACCCTGAAACATTAATATGATATAGTCTTATTCATCATCTTAATCCAGCATTCAGGAGAAAGATTATAGAACTAGACTTCACTTCAAAGCGGACCAACCTTGGCTTCCATCATCTCTCTATCTGCTGTACGCACAACATGGTTCTTGTCTGACTCCAGCCTTTTGGCTGTCAGATCAATATCTCTAAGATCAAGCTCTAATTCTTTGATCCGTGCCTCTTGATCCCTAATGGTCAGTCTACTTTTACTAAGATTGACCTCCAGATCCTCCTTGACAGCATTAGAATCCTGGTACTTCCTGTCTAGTTCTCTCGTTTTCTGCTGTAGGAAGTCAATCTGCCAACACAATAAACATCCATTAAGAAAAGCATACACTGAGGTGACTTGACTGACAAATAAATTTTATGCATCAAATGATAAAATATAGCATCAGAGTGATTGAATAGCAGCCACAATACTGTGAAAGTTATACTGTTTTCAGATACTATATTATGTTCATGTTTTTGCACTCATATTCATGCAAGCTAAACAAAGAATATGTTTGAGCATTAAATACTCTTTTTAATTTGATCTGTTAGAACCTCAGAATTAAATACCTGAATATTAAGGTGAGATATCATGCGTTCATTTGCCCTGTTGCGGGCCTCCAGGGCCACAACATCTGATGGTCGTCCACCTTCCAACATTCTGTTTAGGCGCTCTATTTCCTCATCTCTGTTGGCAACCTATTAAAAAAAAATATACAACATTACAATGGATACTGAACAAAATACAACACGAACACCATAAAATTCAAAATTATCTACAATTACTTGACATATACTTAAAACAGGTCATTTGAAATATGAAAATTCAGAGAAACTTTTATTGACTGTATGAATATTTCATTGCATGAATAGAGGAGTTAAACTGTTACTTTTGTTTAATGTAGATGGGTTAAAACTAGTTACAGAAAATTTCCCCCATACACCATCCTTTATATGAAAGATTAATCAAACGAGAGAGATATTTAAATCTACAGACTACCAGGTGGTATTCAGTACAACGCAAAATGCATGAACTAAATGAAATGTGAAATATAACAAAGGAATGAACACTCAGCCTATTGAAACAGCTACAATCATTATGGAAATATCTGCATTCGTATCAAACACCCCATATTTAAATAGTGCTAAATATTTAAGTCTAAAATTATGCTGAGTGAAGAAAATTAAAACTTCAGCTAGCACAAAACTAGAAGTACTAAGTTAAAGACTGTAAATTTTTCATGCATGGATATGAAATGAAAAAAATTTGAACCCCTGCTCAGTATGCGGAAGCACAAATAATTCGGAGTGTTAATATTGGTAAAAGTAGCATATATGTATATATATTATCTACACTTTACACAGAGTACACAGGGTCTGGCCTTTGTTTGTTCCCCTCTCGTTGGACCATCAGATCCCCTGGAAATTTTAGGCACTCGTTTTGCAACCCTTTTTTTCTTCAATGTGTCTGTCACTTTGCTGGACATCCTGCAGGGCAACACTTCCAGTTCACTCACATTATAATGACTTCAGTGTAAACAGTGTCATTGTATGCTTTTATAGAAGGTATATATCTATTTATGCCCACCAAAATACAGCAGATTTAAATTGCTGAGTTATGTTTGAAAGACTTGAGAGTTTGAGATAAGGTGTGCATATAGGTGAGATTCTCGATAACTGATTTTGTAAACTTTTATTTTAAAAACTTAGCAATATATGAATTTACTGAATGTTTTAACTGGACAGAGTAAAAACAGTACAAAACCATGGACAAAGATGCACAACCCATTTTTAAGCCCAATAAAATTCAAATCTCATGACATATCTTTTGTAAGCTTCTGTCAAACAAATTACAAACTTCAAACTCTGAACTAATTTCAATTTTCAGTACCACACCCTAGTACAGCTAGAAATCAAATCAGAAGTTAACAAAATGTCTACTATATCTTAAATCTTATTCAAGATATAATCGAAACCCACACCTCAGTCAAAAGAGTTTTATTGATTTCTGAAATGGAAACTCTGTCAATGCCATAACAGCCCAAGGTGTCAGTACTCATTGAATTTTGAACAGTACTGTTAAATCACTTTAAAAGTACAAGAAAATATTAATACAGATTAAATATAATGGCATACCTGAGAATATTGTCATGTATGCAACCACATTTAGAAAACAGAAAAGGAAAATGGCTGCATTCAGTGTTCACCTAGTCAAGTCATGCCCAAGCTTGATGCCTTTTGCAGGATTTTATCTTTAAATGTATGCGGCATATTGAATAGTTACAACGTAGTCAATTCACAGAGCAAACCCAATCATTTCCTTAACTAGAACTTATATCCACATTTTCAGACATAGATAAACAATATAAACACTAGATGTAATTTGTAAAGATAAAACGTTTAGAAGTCCTAAATATCTTTTTGTGTATGCTGCCTCTAATCAGGTAATCAAAGCAATGCATGAAATGTCGTAAATAATAGCACAGGGCAAATCATACTTAATTCCCCCAAGAATAAATCAATCTAGGGTATACAAAACACTTTTCATACCTATGGATACCCATACATAGTTATAATATAATGCAAGTCTTTTAATTAAATCCTGTGATATTCATAATATACAAATGTTGAAAATATTAAAAGACTTTTACCGTTTCTCATAATGCTGAATTAAAGCAGGTCTCAAATTTGAGTTTATCATAAAACTAGTGAAAAGGAAATTTAACCTTTTTAAAGTCATAAAAGTTTCTGTGGACATTAACAGAAGATTTTAAGCACTTTCGCATTTAAAAAAACCCTGAAAAATATACCATTAAAGTCCAAGCTTGTAATCTCATCAAATATTGCCATAAAGCTTTTACAGGAGTCAATTCCAAGCCTTACTAGTCATTATGTTCAAACCAACATTTTGAAAATCTTGCACATGAGTATCATCCTGAGATGTAAATGCTAAAAATTATTGCATATAATTATCACCCTGGGAACACATACAAACGCAAATTATTATAAATCAAATTTATAGCCATGTTCAACAAATTCAACGAAACCAAATCAAATTTTTATGGTATCAAAACACTCAGCATAGAGATGAGGTACATGCATCTAAAATTTATAGATTTGCAAAAAAAAAAAACAAAAACAACAAACAGAAAATTAAAAAAAAATTAAATAAAAATTTATCTTTGTGATTTCCATGACATAAAGTCACAAACTATTTGAGGAAATTAAAAAATGGCATGATCAACACTGGAATTAACTTGACTCAAACTGCTGACAATGACATTTGCTCATGCTTCCATTGTCAAAAAAGTCAATGAATGACCTTCACTAATATTCAGAACACACCTTGCAGAGCAATCAGAATGACAGCAGTTATCACCAGGAATAAAAAAAGGGAAGAATTCAAGAATCAATACTGAAGCCTTGTCTGTACACATTGACCACACTAGATTCTGGTCCATTATTTACTGCATTCAATAATTCAGTAGAACACTATACTTATAAATGTTATTATTCAATTAGATAATTCAGATTTCATTTAAGTGTAAAAAAAAAATGATAATAAAAATAGAAGGCACATTGAACAATGAATTCTTGCAAAAAGCTATTCTTACAAACTACCACTGTAATATTTCATTTCCTCACCTGTTATGCTTTTGGGGAGAGAAACAATAGATTCCCAGCGTAAACGTTATGCCCTCACGGCTTAGCTACACAGATCTTCTCTCTGTTCCCGCTCTCAGGCACATTTACTACAGTTACTATAACCTGATCATGTCTCAGCCTGTTCCATTCAATAAATACTCCATAACAGGTCAATAATTGACAGTTTAGTGTTGGCATTTAAATTTTCAAAATAAGCCCCCCTTTCCCCAAATAATGGTATTTTCAAAGCTACTGGTTCAAAAATACTTTCATATTAAATTCTAATTAAATAATTGGATAATTATCAATTCTATGCAATATGTAAGTGCAGACTTTTTTTTATTTAAATGGAATACCCCCCCGGTGACCCCATTTGAGCATTTAATTTACCTGTCTGCATTTTCTGTACTGGAGAGCTAAATCAACCAAATTTAATCTTGTAACTAAAGGTGGATAAATTCTAGCCTCTTAGGAAAGGAAGAACAACATATCAAATTGCCATTGTCACTGATGTTTATGCAGCATGTAAATAATTTCTGAACTGTCACAGTTTATGGAACACATACCACAGAATTATTGATTTCATGTAAACTGTCTGCAGGCCCATTTTAATAAGTAGAGGAACACCCCCCCCCTCCCCACCCTTCTTCCTGAAATGCTTGGTACAGGCCCGGTGGCAAATCCATTTCTGCCATGCATCACATGTATGTTGTAATATATTCACATAAAATTTCAACCCTTAAAGATATTGCTTCTATTTTTTTTTTTTTTTAATCAGTGCTGTATCAACATTATTGCTCATCACCTCACTCACTTTTTCATGCTATAAATGCCAAATATGCAAACAACATCAATAACCAAAAAGAAACACCCCCCATCCTTATTATGTTTACATTTTATGTGTTTCAACAGATACACCGATGATGCAATCAGTGAACAAGGGACCTAAAGTCAATATACCCTGGACATGTCACTAAACAACATGTTTTCATACAGTATAGGAAATTACTGTTGATTTTGTGTGATGGACACCATACTGTATTATAGCAAGCATTAAGTCTACTATTACATCAGATTCACATGAGCAGTAACATCAAAATGATCAAGATTTAAGAGGCCCATAGGCTACATCACTCACCATTCTTTTCTCTTGTATAACTGGTACTAATAAATGGTACTGTTCCCAGTGCCAAATACAATTATAAATCTGAGGTTTAAAAAATTCTTAGCAATAATCCACTAGGACATAATAATTGAGACTCGTAATTCACTTTCGTAATAGTCAAGTTATCTAATTCCTTCACTTCCTCTTAAATAGAAAGTAGACATGAAAAAAGTGGCACATGTTTGTAAAATATAAACAATGAATACTTGTTTATGCTATAAAAAATTCCAATTTCTTCTAATTCCATGCTATTTTCTCCAATTAAATGGGTATTGTAACATTCCCAAATGGTAAAATAAATCACTGCTCATCTAAACAGTCGCATTTTCCCCCCATGAAAAACATTAAATCACTATCAAGACACCAATCTTACCATGTGTAGCAAGTGTGAACAAACTTGAATCTACATACAGAAGCATTCTTGCATATTAATTTAAAACATTGTACTCTTTTGGTTTTTGAAAACAAAATTTTCAAAGTATTTATCCATACATACCAATAAAAAACACTGATACCCTACTGCTCCAACCCCAGGGATCATGGTGTGAATCCTGGCTGATACTTAAATGATTTTTAAAGATTTTCATAGATATTCCTAAATAAAATTTTACACCCTCGTGTGGCCCAGCCAAAACCAAGGGGTTATGGTGTGAACAGGCATACATCCACACTATATGAGGATGTTTCACAATTTGACAAATTATACCTTTTGGTCTTTGAGAAGATTTTAAAAGAAATTTTATATATTTCTATGTAAGGATTAACAAGGCCCTGGATTATAACAAAGTGGAACTGTAACGTATTGTAGTTGAAAGTTTTGTAGACTGGGAATGTGAAGTAATTTTCATTTTGCTCACCTTTTAAAACCAGTGTCTTAGAGTTTAAAAGATATGGCTTATATTAATATTTTCTAAAAGTAGGTCAAAGGTCACCAGGTCAAAGATTTTGGCACTAATGGAAAGGTCTCGCCACAAGGAATACACATACCAAATAAGAAGGGTCTAACTCTTATGGTGTAAAAGATATGACCCAGTTAAACAATTTTAAAATTTCCAAAAACTAGGTCAAAGGTCAATGTCAGCAAATATGGCATCATTGGAAAGGTCTTCTCACAAGAATGCACATGCTAAATATAAAAGCAATACCTCTTACAATTTCAAAAATATGGCTTATATTCAAATCTTCTAAAAGTAAGTCAAAGGTCAATGTTAAGGTCATCGGGTCAAAGATTTTTGATGTCACTGGAAAGGTGACAGACATACAGATAGATGGATGGATAGGCCAAACACTATATGCCCCCGAATCTTTGATTCCAGGGGCATAAAAATCCCTAGCTCCCTTGATCATGATTTTAGAAACATAAATCTTCACTATATATAAGGAAACTTCTATAGATGCAAAGTTATAGCCTTCACGGTACAGTGGTTCATAAGTTTTTTAAAATATCCCACTATATCTTTATTATTTATTACCTCCCCTTGGAAAGGGATATCTAGTCCTTCATTTTAACAAACTTGAATGACCTTCATGTAAGGATAAAGTGTTAAAGTATTAGTATCCAAATAACACTTTTAAATGAACTGATGATTATTCTGTCTTTTACAATATTTTTATATTCCAACTTGATTTTATTATTAAAAACTCAAAAATAATTAGGTTCACAACTCACAATGGCATTACAATGCCAAACTAAACAAGGGTAATGATGCTACAATGCTAATCCATTCCATTACATCATACTTATGCCAGGATTTTTCTAACGCTGTTCATTGACAAAGCATGGAGAGTTTAAGAAAATGGGATATTACAATAATATTTTAAACAAGAAACCAGTGGGCCACAATGCTTACTTAAAACACTTGTTACAAACATATTTTTCTACCTACTTTTTGAAAAGTTCGAGTTTCAACACTTTTACAGTTTTTGACAAAAGTTTGAGCATATTTGAAAGTTTCCCTACTGTAGAGCATTTATTGATACTTATTTATCAACAAGCAATATTTTAATCAATGTAGGAAATGAGTTCAAGTGACCATAGATTGTCTTTACATATGAAAGCTCTGAAAACAAATACCTATTTACATCTATACAGGCATGTAAATGCCTATATACATGGAAATACAATTAACTTGATTTAATTCAGTTTGTACTGTTGTTATTTTTACATGTTTTGCATATGCTTATTCACATTTCATGCAGAAATATTTGAAAACAGACAAGTTTGATTTGTTTGTAGCAAGAGTCCACATACAGAGATTTTACTGAAGCACTAATAGTGACTCAACAATAAGTCAAGAACTGATACTGGACCACTATGTACTCTACCTATCTCAGGGTGTCTGAGCACTATTTTCACAAACTGTAATCATCATACTGCTTTTGAATGATAAACGATTCCCACAGCATGCACGTGCATCTTAACCTGATGATGTCATTGATTGAGTGACAATAACCTTTTTACTTTTTATCAAAATCTTTTGAAATTTATGTAGCCAATTTATCTCACTACTCCTTAATGTCTGCCATGGTGAAAATTACTGGCTAGCACATGCATAGCATCAACTACAGCACAGAGTTATACTGTATGTATGAATGTGCATTGATTTTCATTCAACTTCTTGGTACTAAAATGGCTATAACTGTTTAATAAAAGACTGAAATACAATGGAAATTTTGCTGTAGGTTTATAATATGAATGTATAATGAATGGGGTATATAAAAATTCCTTAATCAAAGCATGCGTGTAAATCTGCGTGCATTAGTGATGGGACATCGGTTTATTTTCACAATCATCAGTCAGAATTGGTTGATGTTTCCAATGCGATTTTACTGATTACAATCGGAAGACATGTTTTTATCTTAAAAAGCATATTCTTAAGAAGTATTTCAGGATTTTTTTTTCCATTTACTTATGTATATCTATATATTTACACACATATATAACTATATATTTTACTTTATATAAAATATTGCAAATGCAACATGCATCTGAATTTATGTCAAATATGCATTCTCAATGACCATGAAGTGAGTGGCAACATGGCAAGAATTCCATCATTAGAATCAAGTTTTAATGACTTGCCTCTAGAGATGGTCTAGCATGCTGACCACATGCTCGTAATATTTTTGGTTTCGCTGGTTGTGATTTCAACCCCGAGCAGGGGCAGATGTGGGTATCCAAAATGTAGTGAATTTTTCTGTGCTTTATATTAAATATTTTTTTTACTTAGGGCAGTTACGTATGTTTAGGAGTTCATATTGCAATCTTTGTGCTTTGTAGAAGTGAAAATGGGCTAATTGCAGTATGCATTTTATAAGAAGTGTATATACATCCAATGATCATTATGAAAAAAAAAATCGATCATCAAAATCGGTAGCTTTTTTGTCAACAATCGATGTTTTCTGATTATCAGTACATCACTAGCGTGCATTGTCATTTTAATGTTTAAAATCAAGTATTGGTTATAACATATTTAGTTTCCAATGAAATGGGTTGAAATTTATTTTGACATATATTTTTGTACAATCTACTGTTCTTTTTGGACAAAATCACTTTCCAGCAAGCATAAGCACATGCACTCGGTTTTGATGGCCTAATACTAAAACATAAACAAGTGTAACTTTTATATAAATGAGAAAAATGAAATGATATTAATATTATAGCTACATGCCATAAAAACCTGAAATGTAACTGACGATGCTGAAACATGTGTATTGCTTTTTAACTTCCTATTTTGGAATTATTCTTATTTTTTTGTTTTTCAATGTAATCATATATCAAGACCTATATGGTCAAAATTATCCATATCCAACACTGTCCAAGTACATGCACCAGCATGGATAGAATAATACTTAAAAATGCCTATAACTGATTTGTTTCATTAAAAAATTGACTGAAAGTTATGAAATAGGCACACATTACGACATTTTTAAACTGACTGACATGGTCAAAATCACTTATAACAATGCAGAAACATGTTCCCTCAATTTTGATTACATAATGCTTAGATATATATAACTTTCTTATTTTTCAATGAATTAGTTTGAAAATTATACTGTAGATATCTACTGAGATGTTTAACAATTTGCATAGTCAAAATCACTGACCAGCAAGTGCATGCATGTTCAGCTGATTTAGTTGACATATCTCTGTCGTAACTCGGGGAAATAACATAAAAGTTGTACTCTTCTCAATAAAAGTGTATACTGAATGATTCAAAGGATTACTCACACAAAATGGTAACACTTTGTAGACGGGAGATGTTTGAGGTACATCTGTAATGACCCCTGTTACAATTAGCACTAACTGTTTTTGAGAGGAACATATTTAAATGTATTTTTACTACTTAATTCCAATGTAAACATTGAATCCTTACTGTGACCCAGTCCTGGCCAGGGAACAAATCTGAGTTTACATTACATGAGGATGCTTGCATATTAACTTTACAAGAAAAATTGTACCCTTTTGGTTCATTTGAAATTTTCAACAATTTCCTATACATACTCTTAACACGAAGGTTGTTCGATAAGTAATGTGTATTGTACGATACCTCAAAAGCATTCAACTCAAATAGTGAAATGAACATTACACCCCTTCAAAGTATACTCCACAGTTTGAAATATATAATTTCAATCTCTGAATCCATTTCCGAAATGTGTCACGGTACACTGATTTAGGTAGACCTCTAAGGTCAAGGACTTGTTGGGACTTGTAATGATGACCAGATAAGAACATTTTAAGTTTTGGAAAAAGGAAAAAGTCGCATGGGGCAAGATCTGAAGAGTATGGTGGGTGTGGCAAGATGGTAGCCTTCTCTGACTTCAAAAATTGCTTTCACAAGCTCAGATGTATGTGATGGAGCATTATCATGAATTAGACTAACATGCCTAAATCCTGACACAGGGCATCATTTATGATAACATTTCTTGAGCATATTTAGAATAACATCTTGATAATACCGACCTGTAACACTTTTGCACTTCAATGAATTTGTACAGCTATACCACCACGTGAAGAATATGCAATAAAAAACCTTCTTTGTGCTTACGGTTCTTTTGGCAACTACAGGCCTTCTACCATGTTTAGTTAGCCATAGTTTGTTTCCAATTTTTCTTACTGGTTTGAAATAGTGAACACAGGTTTCATCACCAGTAACAATATTTGCAAATTTTTCTTTGATTGAATTTGGGAAACATATTGAGCAATTGCTTAGCGGTTTGTACTCGTATCCATTTTTTGTCATCTGTCAATATATACGTTATCCATCTGGAAGAACTCTTTGTACTTTCAAAATATGCTTCAAAATGAAATGCACCTGCGATAGCGGCATGCCAACAGATTTGGCAATATCATGTATCATGCACCTGCCAACACTTTCAATTACTTCCCTGACTTTTGAGACATTTGCCTTGCCTGTTACAGTCATAGGTCAACCAGATTTTGCTGCATCTTTGACAGTCTCAGTGCCAGTCAAAAATTCATTTCTGCACCTTTCTCATAAGATATCTTATCAGACCCATAAACTTCCCCCAATTCAGTAAAAATCTGCATTACTGAATGCTCGAGTTTTGTGCGAACTTTTATATGAGCTCTAATTTCTTCAATATTCTCAATCCATTTCCAAACCATTTTTACAACAGTGGTCAACAACTGGCTCTGTTGAAATGGTTATAAGTTTAAAACTATGTGGAGCTTAAGGCTTGTGTTTATACCATTGGAAAGGTATTGAATAGAGCTATTCAAGAGTATCACCATCCACGAAATCGTGCAAAGCGTCATCACACTGTGGTACAAGACACATTATATATTGAACAGCCATTGTACATAAAACTTTGAACCTTGAAAATGCTGAATATGGTGGTATGTGACCTTATGTTAGTGTATAATTTTGCTTTTTAATACAAAGAAAAATGTTAGTATTTTTAACACATGCCTATATACATGTAAATAGAAGAGTATTGTGCATTCTATCTAGTTATTCAACAGAAGCAGAAACGATGACAATCTAAGCTGCTATGAACTGGGTTTCATTTTTCCATTTTACATCTTCCAAATTGGTACAATACCTGTTGCTTGAAGCTCTTCAGTTTTCTGTCCAGCACATCCTTCTCATCACAGACAATGTTAACCTTTTTCTCCAGCTCTGCAATTTTGCTGTCTGCCACCTGCAGTAGGTCAGCAACGTAAGGGTCATCTGCTGCTGCAAAGGCCTGCTTAATCAGGCCATCAGTGGGGGGAACAGCACAGTCAATCTCCATTCTCTGTCGACGGAACGGTATGCTCTTCTTCTTACCTCCTAAAATTGTTTATTGAACATCTAGCTAAAATCATTCTTTCTTGCTAGTCTTTAATCTTTCCAACCAGAAAAACATAGTAAAGGTCTTTTTTAAAGCTAGATTACAAGTTTATAAATATATTGTTGTGGAAACATTTTCACTGAAAGTTTATAATATTACCTGGAGTCTGAACTACAGCATGGAAGTTTTTCTCCTGAAGATGAAGAATTCTGTCCGATTTCTCCCTGGATTCTTTTTCAAGTTGTTTGACTTTGTGTACATATTGATT
Source organism: Ostrea denselamellosa (assembly GCA_024699665.1). Taxonomy (NCBI): domain Eukaryota; kingdom Metazoa; phylum Mollusca; class Bivalvia; order Ostreida; family Ostreidae; genus Ostrea; species Ostrea denselamellosa. The sequence continues at coordinate 159,836 of JAMZEH010000023.1, read as the reverse complement.
ATTCAAGAACTTTAAATCGGCATTTTCGTGTTCAAGCTTCCTTAAAGATGCTTTCAACTCTACAAACAAATTTCAGCACACTGTGCATATTCTTCTCTTCTTCAAAGAATAAGGTGAATGTTCTGAACAAATTCAGAGTCTCACACACACAAAACCAGGGCTAGAAATAATTATTTTTATTACTGGTCACCTAGGCTATCAACTTATATATTTACTGGTCAATTGATAAATTTTACTGTCACTTTGGATCAGTAGATGTGAAAATCACTGGCCCAGATTTCATATTCAATTTTCATGATTAGACCTACTGTGGAATCACTTTAATTCATGGGGATAAATGTTCGTGAGTAACCAAAATTTTACTGGTTTGTGGGGACGTAATTTTGTGGGTAACTGGCCTATCTTGTACATAATTATGTTGTCACTAAGATGGATAACTCTACTGACTTTGTTTGAAAATTGAAAAAGAGTTATCTCTCTTGTAAATATGGTGCATGAATAGTTCTCATACGATAGTTCGAGTTCAAGTTAAGACCATTTGGGATTTATTTCAACATGTCCATCAAACAGTGGCTAAAATCTGGGAAAATAAAAAAGTTCCTCGCCATCAACAATTGGATTACCAGATCCTGGATATTGTACAAGTAATGATGAAGCTGTTCTTTTAGAATGTGCAAATACTGGGGTAGATACTGTCATAGTGAACAATCCTTATAATTCGCCCTGTTCGACTCCAAGTAAAAGAAAATGAGGCAATTATAATTATATGGATGATGAGCAACATGCAAAAGTAGCGTAACTCGCAGTTGACGACGGTGTTGCTAGAGCAGCACAACAACTGAGCAGATATTTGGGGCAAAATATTGCCGAGTCAACTGTCCGCAGCATCAGAGATCAATACAACGGAATGAGGAGAACTTCAGATAGGAACATATTCTTATAATTATGAAGTTAATAAGAATAAATTCTTACATTAGAGATATATCCCCCCCCCTCCCATTTTTATTCATTGTGGAAACACGACTTCCTAAAAAGGTCTTATGATCTAGCAAGATTTTTCGTTTTAGGCTTCATTGACATTATGCATAGTCTCATCAACTGAATAAGGTGATATGATTTCAGGTAATTCTAGTTTACAAACACTACCAAGATCCCTGCATGGGAACCCTTTGAGCTTGGCATGTTAGACAAAGATATTCAACATTGGGTTAAAAAAGTCAGATTGAATGGTGGAGTCATTAATCTAAGAACAGTGATGGCAGCAGCAGAAGAAATTGTAACGAAATTTGATAGGAAGAAATTGGCTAGATACGGAAGGCACATTGAAGTTACCAAACATTATGTTAGATCATTATTATGCAGAATGGAGTTTGTGAAATGAAAGGGGACAAAGACCCTAAATCTGCTGAGTGATTTTGATGAAATAAAAACTGAATTCATCAATAGAGTTGAAAATATTAAATGCGAGCATTCAGTCCCTGATTCCTTGATCTTCAACTGGGATCAAACAGGGTGTCAGCTTGTCCCAGGTGGGGAACTGGACTACAGACACTAAAGGTTCCAATCAAGTCACTGTAGGTAGCATTGATGCCAAGCGGCAAATAACTGTCCTGCATTGTGTTACAAAATCCAGCACCCTTTTACACCCCAGGTAATGCACCCTTTTACCACCCTAGGTAATAATCCTGTGGGGGTCCAGGTTAGAATAGGTCCTCAGTACCCCTTGCTTATTGTACGAGGTGACTAAATGGGGCGGTCCTTCGGATGAGACTGCAAAAACTAGGGCCCCGTGTCACAGCAGGTGTGGCACATTAAAGATCCCTCCCTGCTCAAAGGCCCTAAGCACTGAGCTTACGCCTAAATTTTGCAGCCTTTCACCAGCAATGGTGATGTCTCCATATGAGTGAAAAATTCTCAAGTGGGATGTAAAACAATACATAATCAATCAATCAATCACCCCAGGTCATATACGCAGGTAAATCTGAGAGATGTTTACCTAAGAGCATCAAGTTCCCAGATGACTGGGACATAACATTCACTGACTCGCACTGGAGTACGGAAGAATCAATAACCCGTTACATTGACAGTCATTGTTCTGTACGTTAACTAAGTAAGAGAGAACCTACCTCCATGTCGCATTAGTCAAAAAGCATTTGCTATTTTCAACATCTTTGCAGCATACAGGACTGACTCTTTATTAGAAAAACTAAAGGAGAACGACATTCAACCAGTATATGTACCAGCTGCCTACACCAACAAGTTACAGCCACTGGACGTTGCCATTAACTATGATTACAAAGAACACTTGAAATCAGGTTTTCATGAGTGGTATGCTGTGCAAGTTTTCAAATACCTAGATGGAAATGACGACCACGAGATACAAATTGATCTTAAAACGTCAACATTAAAACCAATCCATGCTAACTGGTTGATCAACACACACTTTAAAATCGCACAGAAAAATGACCTAATTAAAGGCGCTTTCCATCGTGTTGGACTTTAACTGGACTCATATGATCAAATGTTATGATAATTAAAGTAATTATCTTTTTTTTTTTAAATAAACTACTCAATTATCATACTTTACATGTGTGATCCAGAAAGAGCGCAAGTCATTTTGCAACACCAATAAATAATGCAATCGCAATTATCATAATGATTAAAAAAGAAATACAAGTTTGTGGGGATGTAAATTTGTGGGTAAGGGTGACCCATGAAATCCACGAACATTGATCCCCCACCAACAATGATGATTCCACAGTATATCTTGTTTATATTCAAACTAGCATCAATGGCAGGTGTAAAAAATGTTGTATTATTACTATTCTTATCCATGTTTTTCAATTAAACTTAGCAAATAGTTAACATAATCTTCACCTTTTTGTCATTTGTGAAAGTGTAATGTCACCAGACTACAAAAGCATTGCAAATTAGACAGATCATCCTAAGAAACTTGTAGCTGAAGATGTGAATTTTTAGAAATACTAACTCAGATCTCTTCCTGTGGCAAGCACTTAAAGACTGATATTCTACAGTTCTATATATATCTGAATGTCAGGCTAACAAAAGGAATCAACATACCTCTAACTATTGCATCTGACTCGTCTTTCTGTTTGATGATCTGCTGATGGAGGTCATTATTTTCCTTTACTAACTTAGCATTGTCACTTTTGTAAGGTTCAATGGCACTGTCTACATCCTTGGTTTCTACCTCTGTTTTTCCTAGCTGTAGTTTAGCATTTTTTAAACTTTCTGTTGTGTGAACAAGATCAGCAAATAACTTTTCTACAAGTGGCAGGGATTCTAATCCTAAAGTTTGTCTGTATCCAAGCTGGTCAAGTCGTTTACGTAGATTTGTAAACTTCTGCTGGGCCTGTGCTGAAGTTTTATTGCTGCTAGACATTTTGCGTAGTATTACTTATTTTTTCTCCATATGCATATACCTAAGATATCAATAAACAACAAATGATATACATAGATGTATGATTGGACAATAACTTATATAGATCTAGTGCTAGTCTTAAAAATTCATAAGAGGATACCATGTCCGAAATGCACACCCCACAGCCTATTTCAAACTTTTGAAATATGAAATGTATCAGAGAGAGAGAGAGAGAGAGAGAGAGAGAGAGAGAGAGAGAGAGAGAGATTATTCAATAACATTAAAAGTATGAATATTCACCTAATGGTCACCGCTTTTATGTGTAAACCGAGTATATTCGGGTTAGTACATACAATCACAATAATCTACTGCATTTGCGTTTTAAAACTATGCATTTCTTCCACCTACCTTTAATATTGACAATCTATCTAAATATTACTTAGATCTTCATCATCTGATTCATCAAATCATTATTCAAAGTAAATACTCTACAGTTTATAAACTTTTGACATGTATGGGCAAGCAAGGTTTTTCAAATAATGGCGGAAACAACGGTTTGTGTCTCCAGAAACAGAAGAGTAATGTTGGGGGTTGGCTATTTACACTTTGTAGTAAAATGTATACGTCTACAACGGCATATTCGTGCCATAAATTTTTATAAATTGTACGAAAGATTTTTTTTTTTTATCGTAGAAACGACTTTTTAAATCGTTTAGAGTTATGATTACGATTACGAAATCATAGAAACGATTTATTTTATTTATTCATTTATTTATTTTCTGCTGGGTTAAAATGACATTTTATCTGTCTTTGGTAAAACAGTGTCAAATAAAAAAAAAAGCAAAAAAAAAAAAAACCAAAAAAAAGCAGCATACACGTGCAGAAAAATAAAGAAGGAGAACAAGAACACCATAAAGTGATATTTCTAAGACATCTGGCTGACCATTAACGCACTGAGACAAATCATTTCTTATAAACCAAATATAAATGTACGAGAGCTGTACGTATGTATCGAGGGAAAAACAACATCTTCTCACCAGTGGTTACCATTATTTCGTTATTATCGACCGAGAAAAAAAATGTCAAAATTTGAGGTAAATGTCTCAAAATCACGAGAAAACATATCGAAATTAAGAGAAATGATCTCGAAATAAAAGAGAAAGTATTTATATTCTTATATAAAATATTTTATTGCATTTCAAGAATATATGTTTTCATATTTGCCTTTAATACATTTAATATTTGTTCAAAGAAACAGAAACTATTGGGTTTTGCCATGTTTCCACGCTCAGATGGCGGCCAGGAGTCTTGGAAGGTCCAGTTTTTTAAAATAATTATCGAGAGAGAGAGAGAGAGAGAGAGAGAGAGAGAGAGAGGGAGAGAGATGTCGCCGTTAAATATTAAAAAGTGTACACAGTGCAATCTTCATTTTTTTTAATTAAGATGGTGTTTCTGAATAAAATATGGTTTGGGATATAAAAAAAAAAAAAAAAGAAAAGGGGAAAAAAAAAAGCGAATTAACGAGGTTCTGAACAACGAATCAATCAGTCGATATGGGAATCAATTAAGTTACTCTTAAAAACTCAGGCCTTCGCGAGCTAAACTATTTAAAACAGTGATTTAAATATAAATTTTCCATTTTATATCTAATTTCTAAAGCTATACATTTATTTTCTTAGACTTTCAAACTTGACAAGACACTATCTATTCTTTGGCCTTCTGATCTGATATGCGACTGATATTATCGTTTCAGTGACACGATTTTATAGAAGTTTTACTTGGGTGAATGTGTCTAGTTTTGACTGATTCAATTTTTATGTGTAATTCATCTCAAAGGACCAGTAGTCTACTTTTGAAGATGATTTTAGAGGGGTCAGGGTCATTGAACAACTGTTACTAAAGGGCATGTTGCATGGCTGTTGATTTATTTAGCTGTAAGTAAAACTGTGCCAAGCGGATATTATAAGCAAAGAATGACTCTCCACGTTTCTATTTTGACAGAAAATAAGAATTATATGATGTAGTACAATCAAATTAAGTCACTGCAAAAGAGTAATGGAGCGCGCGCGCTCGCACACACACACACACATACGTACACACATACATGCACACACAAATGAAGTAAAAGTCCCCCAGCTTGTTTCTCAGTTGAAACGGTATTTTCCCAATGTTTTACCAGTAGGAAACCTGTACATATTCTCATCCAGGTTTGTTTATTTCTCGATAAAAGCACTGACCTTCAACATCCATACCTGTAGTTCGTTATTCACAATATAACAGGTACAGTTAATCATCGACTAATACAACTGATATTATGTTACATATATTTTAGTGACAGTATGTGTTCATACAGTGGCGAATCTAGAAGAGGTGCAATTTGGTTGAAACAAAAATGGGAAGGAGCGGGAAAAGCTGCTCTTCTGAAAAAATTCTGGAGCCGCTCCTGAAATATTAATCAGATAACGAGTATATTGCAACTGTAGCTTTATGTAACAATCAACGTTTATTAACAAGAGTGTCAGATATATTGAAATATTGACATGTAGATCAAAAATTAACTTTGAAATGATAAATTCCCAATATTGATTTTGTCGTGAAAAATACAGAAAAGGAGGCTGGAGAGGAGGTACACGTGGGGTTATACAATCCAGAGTTAGGTTCACATGTCCGTGCTGCAAACTAGCATAGTAACAAAACGAAGTACACACGGCAAAATGGGCGTTGGGTATCTGTAGACATTGCAGAGGCAGAATATTGATCAAATAACATAATAACAAAACAAAGCTATTTTTATTAAGAAACTGAAAGAGAGTGAAGTTTTCAATACAAAAATTGAAAATGACAGGGAAATATTGTGATTTTAATGGGGATAATTTTTTGATAATTAAGGAAGAATGATAAAATGATCTGCCTTTGGATGCTACTATATAAACAAGAGGTCTATGGTTCATATCACTCACCTGAGTCACTTTATCCTGTTGTTGTTATTTTTAAAAGAACTTTTATTTCTATGAAAAATTTGGACTCGATATATTGTGACCTCAACCTAACCCCAAATGGTCACAACAAAACCGAACTTAAACTTTACAACATTGTGATACCTCAATACCAATGACTAACATGACCTTGTTGTTTTGGAGAAAACTTTTAAAAGGGTGTTTCTTCCTGTATACATGCGATGTGTTAAATTTGATCCAACTTAACCCAAGGGTTAATATCATAATTTGATTTATAAAAAGTTGAATCCACACAATTTACGAACAGTTGCATTTTAATATTATTTGTGATTTGTGCCAAGTTTGATTGAAATTGATCTAGTGGTTCTGGAGAAGATGAACGGTTAACAGACAGACGACTGACAAAAGGTGATCAGAAAAGTTCACTTGAACTTTCAACTCAAGTGAGCTAACAATGTAAAATTGTCTGGTATAAAAAGAAAGCTTTTGTCACAAGGAATGCGCATATGGAATATAAGAACCATATTACTCACCATTAAAACGTTATAAGCAAGGTTAATGTTTCGATTGAAATTTCGATATTTGGGTCAAAGTCCAAGGTCAGGTTTACTAGGTCAAACATCATGGTACTGTATCAAATGAAATATATTACCACAAGGAATCTATATAAAAGATATGAAAACCCCACCTTAAACAGTTCAGGATATATTGCCTAGATTAACTTTTCTTAAAAGACGGCCAAATTAAAGATCAAAATTACAAGGGCAAAAACTTTGGTACTAAAATAAAGAAATATGCATATAAATTATGAGAGTCCTATCACCCACTTTTTAATAGTTATGAGCAAAATGTTTTGGACAGACAACCACCCCACCCCCGATTATAGTCGCAGGTGCATTAAATATATTATATCCACAAAACTTACGAACATATGCATTTTGAAGTTATTTAATGTGGCCCTGCTACTCTTGAAAAGAATTTGTGTTAATTAAGTCCCTGTGTATGTCTATAAAAACTTAATACAATACATATATTGTGACCCCGCCCTACTTAATATGCTACATGTATTGTGACCCCCGTCCTACTTCCGAGATCCCTGAATTGAACAAACTTGAATTTGAAATACCTGGAGATGCTTGCATATTAATATGACTAGTCATAACCCTGCTGTTATCGAGATGAAGAATTTTGATGATGTTTCCCTTTTAATTCTCATATAAAACTTTGATCCCTTATTGTAGCCCCAACTTACTCCCGGGGTTCATGATTTGGACAATCTAATTAAAATTAGATTCTTTGATCCGCTCACAAGAGTGTAGCGATATACGTGAGCGAATCGAAGGATCTAATTTTAATTAGATTGTGATTTGGACAAACTTGAGTCTGAACAAACTGCGGATACTTACATATTGATATGACTAGGTATAACCCTTTTGTTCTCTAGAAGAAGATGTTTAAATATTTTTCCAGATATAAATCTGTAATCCCCTATTGTGGCCCCATCCTAAACCCGGGAGCCATGTTTGAATAAAAATCGAATATACTCTATGCCAGGAAGCTTTTCTAGGCCAGTGTTTCATGAAAAGAGGACTTGTAAACGACCCTCCCCTTGCTTTGTCTCCTTTTGTTTATCTCCCCTTTGAAAGAAGCATGCATGTGGCCTCCCTTTTACCCAAAGGTGATTTGTGGCAAGTTTTATAACCTATCAATGTACTATTTTAATGTGATTTTTCTACTATAATATTTGTGGTATTAAGTTTTTTTTCTCTTTCCTGTAGTCACATAACTCTCTATTTTAGAGAACATTGAAACTTTTTTTTATCGGCAAAAATATATGATATTCTTGGATATAATAAAGAAGTTGAAGTTGTTAAAATAGCCTTTATTAGCTCAACAAACATTTCATTTATAGTTGAAAAACGACTGTGAGGAATGTTTTGATAAATCAACAATAGAAATAATCTGCCCAATTAGCTAAAAATGATGGAAACGCCAAGAGTAATGGTCGTGAAGTCGAAATCATTAACATCTGAATTCCAAGCAGTATAAGTCTGGTAAAAGTTGTTTTTTTTAACCCACCGCATTGAATGTCGATTGTCAAAGTTCACTTTCGCCGTAAAACTTCAATAAACAATACAGTTGCGGATCCAGAAAATATTCAGGGGGGGGGGGGGGTTGGGGGGTTGGGTTGGGTTAGAGCCACCCATGTTTGTACCTTTTCCACCCAAGAAAAAGAGGGTGAGGGGGGTTGTTGAAGACCCCGAAATGGCAAAAATGAGCCCTTTCTTTTCTTTTAAAAGAAAATTCAACCAAAAGGGGATGGGTTGGTATTGTAACCTACGTACCCTTTAAATCTGCCATCGTAATATATTCTCATTTATTTGGGATATAATTCAAAATCCCTACATAATATGAGGTCAAGGGATGCATACTGAAGACAGAAGGTCTGGGGGACCATATATGCTTCCATTAGGTCCAGGAATGATATATAGGTCAGACAGTCTGACAGACAAAGAAATCATTAGTGCAGTGGATTTCCGCCATATACATGGGTTTGCGTGCTTTGGCACACTCCCATTTCAGTAGATCTTCAACGTAGAAGGTAGAAAAAGTACTTGAATAATAAACATTTTCCCCTCAGGTCTGCGGTACGCATTGAACTGCTGAAACGGTCATGCCAGACATATTTGCAAACGTGTGGGTTGAAATATCACATCATTGCTTAAAAAAGATTTCAAACATTGTTAATGCCGAAGTGTCTTTAGATAAAATGTGCAAACACACTGGCACGCAGATGGTCAAGATGTTTAATAGGACCACAGTCCATGGGCGGTGGTGTCAGATACTTAGACTACACAGTCTTCTAACTAGAAAGCAAACCGGCAGAACTGCTAGAAAATGTCCATTGTCAAAAACACTACTACAGGAATATAGATGTAGAAAAGAAAAACAAAATCTTGCACGTTCTAAAGACAGCAACAATGCAAATGGCACACCGAGCTTATTGGTCACTGTTCCGGATAGTATGTCAAAGACAGAAGTTTGCTGTGATTCTGAGAAAAAAATTGACACTTCCTCAAAAGAAAATGATCATTTTCCAGGGGAATCATTAGAAGATCAGTCATCAGAGGACACCTTCTCAGTAATGATATCTCGTGGAAAAGCTCTCGACACAAAAGTGTCTTCAGAACACAGCGAGTCATTGTCATGTGCACTTGAAAGTTTAGATGATGGTAATTGTGTAAATGATGGGGTATACATACCAAGGCCAACAGAAACAAAAGAAAATGGACAATTTCGGTCCAAAAAGATGCAACTTTATTTTAAATGCTCTAAATGTGATTTCAGCAGTAATCATAAAAATTCTGTAAGGGACCATGAATCAAGAGTTCACTTTGCTTTGCCAGAAAAATGTAGATTGTGTGAAAAAGTGTTTTCAAGCCATCAATACTTAAAAAGACACATGCTGTCACACAAGAACTCGCAATGTATTTGTGATGTTTGTGGCAAGATTTACAAGTCTGCAAGAACTTTGGAAATACACAAGAAATCCCACAGCAATAGCTTTAAAATACCAGATTTTGAATGTGCACACTGTAAAAAGTCATTCTCTTCAAAATTAGGGTTGGAAACACACACACAAACTCAACATGGAGGAAGAAAAGCAGCATTTCTTTGTGCAACATGTGGAAAGGTATTCACCAGAAAATATTCTTTACAGCAACATCAGCTTGTTCACACTGGATCTAGACTTGTGTGTGATGTATGTCAGAAATCATTTTCTTGTGAGTCATCTTTGAGAGATCACAAAAATATTCACACTGATTTAAAATCATACAAGTGTCCCATTTGTTCTAAAACCTTTAATCAGAGAACAACACTGCAAAAGCATTCAAAGATTCATATAGGAGAGAAATCTTTTAAGTGCTTGGAATGTGGCAGGGGATTTACACAGAAACAAGCCCTTCAGAGACATGAAAGATCTCACAAGGGACTGAAACCATTTACTTGTAAAATCTGCCACAAATCATATGGTGATACAGCTATAATAAGAAAACACTTAATTTTGGTTCATAAAATTCACAAGGACCCAATGAAATGGAAAGAGGATATTATACAAAATGAATATGATAACTCATTTGATACATATATCAGTTGTAATTCAAGTCAATCAGAAAGGAATGAAAAACAGACACCAACATACAGTTCTTATGAGGGTAGTGCAATGATTTCTACAGAAAACATAAATGAAATGCACATTTCAATTAGCACTGAACACAATGCCAAGTCCTTATCAGCTCTTCCTGAAGATTTATCAATGTCTTCACAAGAAGTTCATCAGATCCAGACCCAAATGCACCAGCTACCATTGTCCATGTACCAGCACTCCCAGACCCTCTACAGTGAGCATGTAGAACCAACAGGTGTGGACCCTGGTGTTTATCCACCCCAGCATAACCTCAATTCAGTCTCCACCTATTCTTATCTTTCATCTTCACAAACACAACCTGATCAAAATTTAGAAAACAACCACACTTCCTCCAATCACTACCTTGCACCTTCCCAGCCACAATCAACAGAGAATATTGAAGATAATCCAGCATCTACACATCCATACCTCTCTACCCAGCCACAACCTCCACCACACGTGGAGGAAGATCAAACCTCATCTTCTCATCAGTACAGTGACTCCATGCTTGATCTGGCCAGTACACAGAGACCCGAGGGTCTGACAGCAAAGCGTCTGCCTGACACTGATGCTGCAGAAAACTTGTCACTGTCTACTCTGTATGCCTATTATTCCAGTCTGGCATCACAGTATCTCAACATGTCTGGATATCCTGGATATAGCCATCCCACAGATGATCAGCAGCAGTCACAGCAAAATGTTTAAAAGGACAGTATGAATAGGCAACATTTTATTTTGACACAATATTTGTATTACATGTTGTAATATATAAAAAGATGTGCATTAACTAAAGTGCTAAAGTTAATTTATTATTACTGCATTATATAGTTCTTTATTATTATTATGAATAATAAATATTTATGTGTGTGTGTGTTTGAGATACCAAAGTTCAACTCTGTGTGTGTGTGTGTGTGTGTGTGTGTGTGTGTGGAGACAGACTTGTGATGTTTAGGAGCAGTCTGACATAATTTGTGTTGCAGTACTACTTTTCTCTGGAAATATTCAATCCATACATGAACTGAAAACTACCAACATTTCCTTTTTGAGAAAGACAAACAACTTCGCAATTGTAAGGTGCTTTAGATTATAATACCACATTAATGTAGCAAATGCATAAAGTCAATACCAAGAACTTTATAGCAAATGGGGAAAAAACAATATGAAATATACATGGTTTCATCTTTGCTAGTCATGGGTTCCTATATGCAACTTTTGAGAGTAGCTGATTGGAACCCATGCATGTGTAAAATGACGAAATAAAAGTGTTCATAACAAAGCCTAGAATAAACCATATACTCCCATGGAAAATTATTAATAGTGTTCGGTCAGTTTTTCTTTGATCCCAAATTGATGCAGGGGATATATAATTTATTAATTTGACTGTTTGTGTTCATCTGAAAGTGTCATGATATGAAAAAAAAAAGAAAAGAGTACTTTTCCAGTTTTCTGTCTGGAATTTGCCATATGGATGTTGAGGATCATGCATTATAAATTCCTTGGTGAGTGTTACAGTCTAATGAAATTTAAAAATATTATGGACACTGTTGAGTACAATGTCTACTACAAGTCTGGTTAAAGAGACAGCAGATAGGGGACAATGCTCAATCTCGCTGATTCCTAGATCAAACGAGGTCACAAAATACTGAGAACAATGAAAAAGCCATTAAGGAATTTCTTATTTTTCTAATATTTGCTAGATATTTTGGGAGGGGAGAGAAAGCTGGCCAATGATTTCTGGGTCAAATGTCAAGGTCACAGGCAATAACTGCACACAGCAAATGAGTAGTAATTTAATATTGCTCAACAGTACAGATTAAGGTCAAGAGTGGTATTGTTTAAATGATGTCATGTTGTAAGAGGATGCTTAGCTTTTTGATGCACTAAGAATAAGCCTACCAAGACAATAGTCTAGTTATGCAATTGTCCAGAAATTATAGGTCACATGAATCCAGAATGGTATATGTGCAACCTGTCTAAAATGCAAGTTTGAACTTCAGAGTAGTTAGTTATTGAGGAATGAACCTGCTGCAAAAACAGTAATCTGGTCATTTATACAGAATACAATGATCATTCAGAGACATCTGGATCAAAATCATGACTTGTTGATGTAGATTCATCCATACAACTTTGAATCATACAATCACCAAAGGAATGATCCTGCCCCAAAAAAGTGAAACCCCCCCAAAAATAGGCAAGATGCAAAATCAAAATTAGTTTTTGATGGACATGCTGCAAAAGCTGCGACCAGGTCAATCGCCCAGGAAATGAGGTCAGCGGCATCTGAAATGGTAATATGCAAGTCTAAATCACAGAAGAGATGCAGTTGCTACAGACCTGCTGCAAAAAATTATAACCAGGTCACTCACCTCAAATGTATCTATGATGTCAGATGCAGCATTTGAATTGGTTCCTATGCATTCATTGATACATCATCCATGCAAGTTTAAATCAAATAGGGTTAATAGTTTCTGACAGCCATTGCTGTTCTCGAGGGACATTCATTCTGATGAGCTAAAAACACATTTATTATAATACATGTATATAAAAACTGTTTATTATAATACATGCATATAAAATATGTTCATCATAATGCTTGCTTATAAAAAATGCTTAATATAATACATGTACATATAAAATCTGTTTATCATAATACATGTATAATACTAAAAGGGTAAGCTGACAATCAAATCTCATTTTTATCATGTAATACCACTTTTTATTGCACTTCTTATCTGCAGGTACACAGAGATCACAGTAATAATTACATCCATATACTGTACATGAATTTCAAAAATGCTTGTAATTGGTCCATGTTACAAATCAAGTGAAAGTTCATCAACAGTACATCTAATATACAAGAAAATATGTATCATAAAATGTTCATTGCAACAAATCCATACAAAACATAACAGTGATTTTGTACAAGGATTTTCACTTTTCCATGTGTACAAACGATCAAATGAATTCAAACGCAACATTAAGGACATCTGCACAGTCTCTGTTTTGAATGAATAATACTTACTCTTACATTTATAATCTTTTAACCACAATAATTTTTTAACCACAAATATGACTGTAAATAATCAAATTTATTTAGTAATTACAGTATTTTGGCTTAAACATGTTAAATGCTTTCCCATTCACATTTTGTGACATTTGTAAAGCAACACTTGGATCACTTTGTCACACCCTATAACATCCTTAAATTGCAGTACTAATTAGTATTCTTAATTTCTTAATGTTGCAACTACATGATCAAGACATGTGTTCCTTGGAACTTTCTATTAATTATATTGAAAAATTGAGTGGATCAAAGAATCTAATTTAACTGGATTGTTGTAAACATAACATGGCAGACATTTGTAATAAATACACATCAAAATAAATTATCTTTACAACATTATCTAAACTTGAAAAATACCTATGTACTGACTGAGTCCTTTTTTTCTTCAGATTCACAACTGTTTCCAGACTCTGAATTTTCATTTGAATTGAATTCTTGGTCATTAGCATCTGTTTGTTTCTGACTACATTCTGTTGTCGGAGATTCTGAGCATTTTTCAGATTGGTCAATTTCATGGCTCTCATTCTTGGTGGCATTACTTTCAAAGTCTTGAGAAGTTTCATTGAATTCTGTTTTTTCTGAATCTTGAGTAATTTGAGTCTCCTCCTCATCCACAAATATAATGTCTTCAGGATTTGGAGGCCTGGGAAGAAAATCTTCTCCTGGCATGATTTCTTCAAATATCTTCCTTGCCTGTGTTAATGAATAAAATATGTCATCATGATAATCTATTAAACATTCTTTATAAGGAACTACTTGGGACCATCTAAATGCCCATAAATGATACTTTATTTCAGCAGGTTTGTGTGAAATTGATCAGAGCAATGTTTATAAAGGTTATGTAAATGTTCAATTCATTTTGATTGTTGGAACCTACAGGTTTCTCTCTGTCATACTGCATTGAATGCAGTGTAATGGAGATAAAACCAGTGGGTTCTGATGATAATTCATTCTACTCTACACAGTATACAGGAAAAAATATCCACAAGAATCTTGTTTTGTGTGAAGACAATAGAGAATTATGTTAAAAGTATAGTTCTCGTGAATAAAAATTTTACATAGTCTGTAAAATTTGAATTATCTGATATGATCTGGAAGATAGATTTTGTATCAGATAAGACAGGAAGTTAATATTAATGTTGAAATATAGAGTGGAATGTATTACATAGGTGTTAGATTAGAGAGCTGTGACTCTGACTTAAGAAATAAGTCTCCATACAGTCTGACTAAAGTCAGTCCCTACTTTCTTCACTCATTTTGATATGTCACCAGCAGTAGGTAGGACACAGTGAAATAGTAGGGGCCGGTTTAAGTCCAACTGATTCCCACAAAATCTATTGTCAAATTATGCTGGAGTCATGGACACAAGTAATGTAAGAGTAGTGATTGAGGTATGTTAGATACTAACAATGGTGACTGCCTGGTCAATGTCTATTTCTGGCCCTGGTCCAGGTACCAGTATCACATTACTTGGCGTACTTTCAGACTGCCCTCCAACATTTATCTTCTGTTGAAAATATATTGACAGCAATACCTGGGGTCTCTCATCACCTACAAGACATGAATTGTGTTAAAATGTGCAATATAAAATAAAGATTCTTGAATTATGAGTGTACTTAATGATAAAAATCTGCTTCATGTCACCTTTGGTGTCACTCTTGAAAAGCTCCGTTACAGCAGGCTGAAGACTCTCCTCTGGTAACTGCTTATCATCCTTGGATTCTTTTGTTAAGTGGACAACATCTGGAATGGCACAACATAACACTCAATATGATTATCTGTAGAGATATACATGTACATGTAACTTTCTTGTAAACAGGTTTGACTCGATATATCATACAAAAGAAGTAATTAGATATGCAAAAGGCAAGCCCCTGGTATGACTAATTTATACATATTCCTTTCTGATCCATTGATTGTATTGTTTATTATCAAGAATCATACAGTTTACACACATAAGTTATACATAAAGTAAAATACAATGCAGGTTAGGTAAAGGGACAAAATTCATTCAATATACAGATGGTTGAAGTCCATGAGATAGTATTGCAGTTTTTAATACGATGAATATAATATGGTAAAATTGAGGATAAACTCAGCATTATGTATGCATTTCTGTTGTTATACTTGAACATTTATATAAATATTTTCCTAATTTACATAACTCTGTGACATTTTCTGTTGATATAAAATGGGTACACCATTAAAAAGTGAAATTCGTCTTCTATTTCTTAATTTGAACACATTTTACAAATTCTATCATTTCTTGAAACTTTATAATATCTACCTTGTTCAACCTCTTGTTTATGTGATGACATATGATATGTACTGATAAATTGTACATATGCATTTGGAATTGCTTTTATTAAATACTTTAACTTAAATCCATCATTTACGTATTTGTATAAATTACATTTTGATAATTTTTCAAAAAATCAATTCATTTCTTGCACAACCACATCATTCAGCCTTTGTAATAAAAAGTGCTTTTTGTTTATATTATGGGAATCCCATGTTTCCAAATTCTAAAGAGTATATCAAACCTTTTACATCTGACAACCAACAGGTTAAATTTTTTAATTACATACTTTCAACATTTCATGATACATATTTTTCTACATGCAATTATCTGATTTTTTCAATTTCAACCATTATTTAATCATTCTATATTTCCTATTTAAGAGGAGTGCACCTTAATTCCGAGTACACCATCATCACTGAAACAGTACTCTTCTTAACTGATAAAACTTTTTTACAAAAATCTAAATGAATACTCTCCAGTTCATTTGCTAGGTTTAAACCCCAGACTTCACAACCAAAATTTGTTATTCTATTAATGTAAGTGTCGAACATTCATATTAATGAAATTCAAAGTGACACCAAGGTAATTACAATTGTCCACAATATCAAAAACTTCACTTTATATTTCCAACATTAATTCTGTTTTAATCTACCAATTTTTCTGAATGCTGCAATTTTAGTTATGTCTACATTCACTTATTTTCCACATAGTTGTATGTTGATATAACAGTTAACTTGTAAACATTGTTCCATCTCAGAAAATAAAAGATAAATTTAAGTCCCTCATTCAACATGAAGACAGCCTTCAGTTTTGTTGACCTCTTGATGCCCATTTTAAGTTAGAAATAGAGAGCAAACGAAAATTGAAAATATATGTACTTGGTGCGAAGTAGGAGTGATATAAAATCCACTTCAAAATTAAATTATTGCAGATGAAGCCCACGTGCCCTGAAATGCTAACTGTTCAATGCCAAATTCTTTCTGGATGAGAATTATACAATTTGCAAAGATATATGGTCACTGCAGAATATGACATCTTTTGCAACATTCAAAAAGGGCAGGCAAGGCAAAGAATAGTAATCTCTATTGTTGTGGAACACATTCATATTAAGACTGCTGAGAGAGAGAGAGAGAGAGAGAGAGAGAGAGAGAGCATTTAATAACAATCATGTGGTTTGACATGGAGTGAAGAGTGAAATTTTCATCTAAAACTGTTACATTGTAATTTTTTTTGCAAAGCAAGAATTAAAACTTGACATAAGCAAGCTTTGTACCATGTCTGATGTCTCTTCATTTACCCTATGGATAAAGATTTTCATCTTTTTTATCCTTGACCTTGATTCAGGGTCACAGCACTCTGTCTAGTCATTAGCAACCTCTTTACCATGAATGAACATCTAATGTCTATCCATTACAAAGCTTTGACCTAGAAACAAAGCCAGAGAGAAAGAATGACAGATAGGCTGGATGAAGACTTCTATGGATATTCCTATATTAGCTGTTCTGTTGTGATCATATGCCAGAGGTGATTTGCAGTTTCATGGAAGAAGACAAACAAACTTTGCAGGGGTACAGACATTGGGCATATAGTTACTATGCAATGGATTATAAATTTCAATATTTTATTGATTTCTAATTTTAATCCAATTAAATGTGACCTTAAAGCACAGCCATGTATGCAGGGGTGATGCCTTGAAAAGATGCAGTCTACATTGTATGGTGATGCTTAATGTTTAAATTTATTTTCTTCAAACCAGACTAGCAGTTCTTGAGAAAATATTTCGTATCTACTACATGTAGTACATAATATATACTTCGTTTGAACTTTTTTTTTTCTACATGAATTTGATACTTGTGAAAACCTTGCCCATGCATAAATACTTTGGGGCAAATGAAAAAAAAAAAAAAAAAAAAAAGATTCATGAATTTCCCACATTTCAAACCCACAACACATGCCATCAAATGGCCATTGCATCAACTCAGATGCACATTCTACTGAGTTGAACTATTACAGACATAAATTATCTACATGTACGGTACATACACAAGCCATGCGGACACGTCATTGAAGATCCTGGTAACTCCAGAAGGGTGGCTGGGTGTTCTTGATCACTGTCAGCTGGAATTCTCAACAACGACAACTGTAGAGAAGACGCAAGAGTCGTTAAGCAGAAATTCTAAAATACTGCTACATGTAATTTTTTTTAGGAGTTTAGTACTAGTATGTCAGTAAAATAGGAGGACAATGTACATGTAAGTATATTGTATGTAAGCCCAAAAAATGTCACTGTGATGGTAGAAATGTCACAATGTGGAATTTGAAAATGAAACACACAAAAATTTGAAATCTTCCATGAAACACTCATTTCCCATTTATCTAGATGAATCATGCCATACTTTGATCAAAATAGAAAATAAGTCTTTGCATGCTGGTTATGAGTAATTTTGTGCAGAGTTACTTTAAGCTCTTCCTTTATGAACAAACACTGTACTTTGATGATCACTAATGTGATCCAAAACAACAATGAAAATTGGAATTTAATGAGAAATGATGAAATCACAGAGTGTGAGATTCAATGATCAAACAAAATTCAATTATAGCCATTCAACTTTTCAGCACTGAGATGACTTGATAAAGGCATATATCTTAAAGGATTGCAGACCAACCTGATGGGGGTCATCTGTTGCCATTATAGACTTGTCAGTTACAAGTATGCCACGGTTTACCAATCTGAAAAAGAGAGAAATACAAAATAAATTTACCTGAAAATTCGCAAGACACTGTATACACTAACCATTTGAATTTTTTTTTAAATTTATTATTTCATAAGAAGTAACAGTGCACATGTGTACATTTATAGAATTTGAAATAGATGAGTATGAACATGTTACAGCAGTGATACTACAATGTACCTGTTGGATACTCTGTCAATGTACGTATCAGGGGCATAGGAACTCTCCATCACCAAATGTCTTAGAAAACAAAAGGCAATTTATAATGTGAAACAATACATATAAACAATACCTGTGTATTGAAAATAATTCTTTTCCTTCTGTTTTCTTTCTTTCTATTAATCAAAACAAGTCTTAACTTGTATTTTAAATATTTTTACAATAATGAAAATAACACAGGTACATGTACTATGTACACTGTAAATGCATACTGTTCTGTATAAACATACTTGCATCTGATGTGTTTCCCTGTAGTCATCACTACACCAGTACAACTGAAATATTCAATACATTTCCAAAAAAAACTGTATTTAACAAACATTATAATAACTCTCTATTGAGATTCTTTGCAACTTCAACATGTGGAGCTCATATTTCTACTGAAATACTCTCAAATTACAAATATATAAAAAAAATTTCACGTAATTTGGATAACTCATCCTGCACAGAATATTTTCTGTATTCAGGAGTGTAAATTTCTGGTCTTCTAAAACATACATGTTATCACTGTTTACAATCAGTGAAGCAGGTGGAGTTCTCAGGCAGTACACCCCTCCAAACACAGCACACATCCTACAAAGTCAAAATTGTAATCTACAGTGTAAATAAACAGACAGAATACTTTGTCTGTATCACACTGATACTAGTGTACCAGTATATATAAGGCATGTAAAAGAAAATTGTATATCATAACATGCTATTTATTTACATTTCCAATGTTTTTGCCTTTGATATTGTAACCAACTGCAATGATAACCAATTCCTCATGAATGCAATGCAGCAGTAAACAATGCAAGTATAAATCTTGATAAATATAGTATGTTTATTTTGAATGCTAAAATTCCAATAGAAATGAAAGTAGAATGCAAATATAAGAATGAATTTCATTTTGAGGGTATGAATGCTTCACACCAGCATACAGCAGTATGTTAGCGCTTCATGAAGTATGTCAGCATGAGGAGCTACAGCTTATACCCTCTGACATGTATTTTCAAAAATGAAATTTACTTCTTAAGTGGCAACTACCCCCATAATCAGCATAGCATTCTTTTTGTGTTGATAGACTGTAGATTCGAGCTATGGCCATGACTGACCTAGGTCATTAAAATAAGAAGCCACTGTTCATTCACAGGAAGTGAACACTGCAGGTTTTTAGGATAAGGCTTGAACAGTAGACTAATCATTGCCCTGAATGCATTTCACTTCAAGTTGATGATCTTTTAACATGCAAAGAACATATTCCCTGGGATATAAACAATAATCAATGCTCTCTAGCCTGGTTATGTCTTGTGGTGACATATTTGACCTCGACATATATGCATGTACATCAACTAAAGACTGGAGAGAATTTTGACAACACAGCTGACCAGATATAAAGTCCCTGCTTTGCGTACATAAATGTTTGTAAAGCATAGTTCAAAACTTATGACCAAGGTTACCAATGCAAATAATTGGACAGATAAACAGACAATCCAAAATAAATTTGTCAAGATATACTAGAAATATTAAAAGATTTGTTTATTTTAAGGCTTAACTATAATACAGTTACATGTATGTATTATTGTTTTGTATATAATTTTGTCCAAAAACAGAATAATTTCAGGTTTCTTGTGGCCAGAACAATACAAACAACATGCACATAAATGTTTGTATTAATGCCTGAGGCAATGATGTCTCAAAAACTTTCGACATGACATGACAATGTGTTTCATTTCACATTGAAAATAACATGCATCTATGACCAGGTACATGCATCGGTGAACAGGTATCAATAAACAAGTATCTTACCTGCAAAAACTCTGAGGCATTTCACCACTTCCATACAGAGGCCACAGAAAAGCTGTGTTTCCATAGCGGCCCAGAGAATGTAAAAACTTCTGTGTCTTTTTCAATCCCTAACAGAATGTAAATAGCATAAATGCAGTTGTACCTGTAGGTTCAATCTTATTATAGTAAAACATGGTTACAGTGAACATGTTTAAAATGAATTCATGCTTACCAACGAAATGATTTTCATTCCTTGTCATTTTAAAGCATGTTATGAACTTGTAAAAATTATGTTTATAATGATTCAAAATTGGTCGTCCCCTGCACTTCAGTATAAGCATGTATTACTGTATTAGAATACATATAGGTCTATATACATAATTATGTACATGTAGACGACATTACAGGCTGCTGATATATTATAGTTCACAAATTAATATATGCATGATAAATCATTAATTCATATCTGAAAAACTTCATTAAAATATTCAGCTACATACAATTCATCTTTAGTTTTCATCATCAGAAACCATGGCTAGTGATGTTTTCTAGTAAATAAGAGATAGAAAATGATCATAGATTTTAAATGAAGCTTACCTCTGGGGTGAGAGTTGAGTTATTCGTCATAGATATTGCATGTTGAATAAAATGGATAACATTCTTTGAAAGCTTCTGATGTTCTAAATACTCCTTGTAAGGTTTCTCTATAAAATCTGCAAAAAACAGTTTGGAGCATATTTACTTTATTTGTGCATATGTACTGCATTTGCAGTCTAATAAAAAGAAAGAAAAAAAAGAAGTCTTCATTTTCCAAATGACCTGCCTCTGTAATATGAAGTAACAGTGCCTCTGTTTTTTAAGACTAGCATCAGAGATCTGTGGTTCAAATCTGACAACTTTTTTTTTTTTATAATCACACATATGTATACCAATTTGCATCAGTCTTCAAAAATTACACTCATCACATCTCGACTTTTCGTAGATTTGTTCCCAAGCCACTCTAAAGCACAGTGCGTGAAAATTAGCACATTCTGGAACATTACTTTACACTTTAAAAGCTACTGAGATTTTGCTAAATTTTTTCTAAAATTCAAATAAGAAATGTAGTATATCTCTTGCACACAAAGAGAGAAATTCAAAGTTGCCCACCAGCCTTATTCTTTGACCTTTGACCACAAACAGCCATAACAAAATAGATCTACATTTGTACATGTGCAATACATGTACAGTTATATATGTTACATGGAAGTGTCAAGAATACGTTCAAATTCCTGACACAAGGAATTTCAAAATTTCTCCTCTACTGGTCTTGTTCCTTTATATCTATATGCAACCCTAAAATCATTACAAATTTAAAATCTATCTACAATGTAGAGTTACTGCAAGAGTCATAAACGTGTTGTAAATCCTGTACACATGGCCAAATATGAATATTACAATATCCTATGTCCCCTCCCAGTGCTGGAACTCTGTTAAAAGTAGATCATGCCATAGTAGGATTTCTTACCTTTGTAATCCTCCTCATTTTTTTCATAGTTCACACAGAAAGTCAAAAACTTCATCATCATTCTTTTTTCTATCATGGACACATCCTTACTGCTGAATACATCGGCTCTAGAGCATGGTACCTATGTACAGTGTAAACGTCTCTTTCAAATACAAGAGGGACTCTGTATTTTAAATTATGTTCTTGACATGCAAAATCAAACAATGATAATAGATATAAACAAAAATTCTTTAATGCATGTATATGCATACCCTTTTTAATTTTCCATCTATCAGTGTCAGTATTCTGGAAACTGTTTTAAACTCACAGTATTTAGCAATATCAGATGTAATGAGCAATTCAACCATACTCCCTGCACAGTACAGGAGCTAAAATAAACAAAACACAATTCAGTCACTTAACACTATAAGGAGTGAACTAACATAAAACACTGGATTCTGCGTGAACTAGATCATTCACTAGATCATCAACATACCTTAGGTGACAAGTCAAGATTAAACTTTCTCCATTCCTTCCTTAGTTTTGATTCTGTCCATTCTGGAAGTTGCTCACTTGAATTTGACAATTGAGTTTTGTTCTCTGATGCACTGTTTGTACCAGAATCAATGGTCTCTGTCTTATTTCCCTCACTGTTTTGACTTTCACATTGCTGCTTGCTGTCATTACTTTCACTAGTCTGGGGGTTATGCATTCCATCTTCAGAGCTATTTTCTGTGGTGTTCTGTTCCTTGGAATCTCCAAGTACTCCTGTAGGTTCAGCAGACTTTATTATATTCACTTCATTACTGAGAACTACGTCTTTATCTGCACTGTCACTCTTCTTTTCACCTGAATCTGATGTCACTTCCTGCACCTTATCAACAGACTCTTCATGTGGTTCTCTTTTAACTTCAGATTCTGGTTCTGGGTCACTTAAAATATACAATTTAATTGAAAATCTATTTCTAGAAGCTCAACAATGATTTCAGTTTTGTAATGTTTATAGCAGGATTGTGTTAAGTACCTAATATGAAACAAGAGTTTCTGTTTGCTGTAGCTGTCATCTGTTAGATGTAGATTAACCAACTTCTCATCAGCCTTTACATCAGAAACATCAGCTTTGTCTTCAGGTTTCTGTAAACCCTAAAACAAATAAACATTTTTAAAAATTTATTCTTATATATAATTAGATATCATATTCATAAAAACTGTATGCATAATCTTTTAAAAATCAAATATACTAGTATCCTAAAGATGGGAATTAAAATTTCTCACCTGAACCCATTCCTCGATTGCCTTCAAGCTAAACGAAGCCCACTGTCCACTGTAGTAAGGGTTTCTAGAAAAGTAAGTTTTACCACTGTACATTAAAAGGGATCAAACTTGTACCTTGTTAAATATCACTTTATAGGAAATATAATTAGTAGTAGGAGTGAAAAAAATAAATCAATAAATCATGGTGCAGCTGAATCGCAATTCAGGTGGTTGACTTTTTTTTTTTTTTAAATTCAATGTTTGATTCACTACAGATCAATTTTGATTCAGATCAGCTAAATAAATATAATACACATTTATTTTCAGTACAGGATCTCTGACTGGTCAATTTAGGTTTACAAAAAGGATACTGTGGAGGATTAACAAAATGAGATCTGTATTGTTGAAAAATTCTTTCTGTATTTTAAATGTTCAGATTGCAGAGAGTAATAAAGAAATTAAAATCATTAAAATATTAAATTTTACTGATAAATATATTCTACATAATAGATATTCATGTACTGTCATTTCACCTCTAGTACAGAATTCATTACATTCTTATATGCTTTTCTCCATATTTAACACACACAAAGATAGATTATATGTGTGAGTTTAATGACAGAATACATGTATATCAAAGTTTACATGTTACAGACCCTGAAGAGTACTACTACACCATTATGAACTGTTCCCGATAAGAATCATTCCATTCAAACTGTTCAGCATTTTGTTCCTAACCCTAAAGCATTCCGTTCCAAGACCAAAGTGTTCCATCCTCATCTAAACTGTTCATTCCCACATGGTCATTTGGAACTAGTACCTTACTCCGTTACTGTATGTCATCATGGTGCTCGGTTGAAATGAAAGAAGATTCTCACTTATGATTCAACGTAATATTTTAAAGTTGTACAAGGACAGACAGATCTGTGGTTCAAATCCATAAATTTACAGACAAATCATAAGCATATTTTTATTTTGGGATAAAAGCCAAATTTACTTTAACCAAGATAGTGAATGGAAATCAACTTATTAAAGAAGGAAATATGTGGAAATGGATTAATTACTTTGAAAACAATAAATAAATAAATTACTTCTTAGAATTTCAATTGGTATGATATGATAAGTCACCATGAAATTGAAACAATGAGGGCATTTAACTGTTTGATTTAAATGCAAAAAAAAAATAAAAATATATATATTTTTCATTGAAAATAATTATCATTAATGACTTTCAAATTAAATTTCTTAATTATTGTTAATTCAAATTACATCTACAAGTATTGTATGGATCTTCTTATTTTGGATAAATTTATTCTGAATATGCATATGATAAAAATTTCTAACAGTTTAATGCACCATATACACTGTAAAGTACATTCATTCAGCTATGAGCCTTGATTAAAATTTACAAAAAATACATATACAATATGTACAAATTGAATTCCTCTTTAAAATTACCTGTGAGTAAAGTATATGAGAAAAAATCTCAACATTTTTGAGTTACGGGTGACAATGTAATAAAACTGAAATAGGACCTGAAATGATGTAATTTTATTTTTTATAAAAGTGTGAAGAACTTTTCTGTTGAATACATTATAGACATGTAAATATCCCCATGTTAAAGCAATATAAGCTGCCAAAATTGCAATTTTTTATAGTGGCATTAAAAGAGGTTAAATGAACGTTGATATGATTGAAAAAAAGAACTGCATCGAATTTCCTCTCTTATGCATCGTTTACACACCTTTACGTGATGAAGAATATATTCCTCGACATTCCGTTTGACCCTAACAATGGCAGCTGATTAATCGTCGGCGACAATCCCGAAGATAACCGATGTTGACACGAATGATTCTGATGCTGATCGGGGTGGATCGGGTTGTATCCGGGTCATTAAAATATGGACGGCGAGGTGAAATAAAATTCTAGTTACCATCATTATTTTGGCACTGTTAACGATGTTATATGTTTTTAAGTTAATATAGTATGTTTTTTAGTTATGATAGTTTTAAGGGATCGCTCGAAACATTACGCAAAATTCCAAAGTCAGCTTTCTCCCTCGCTTCGAACCTTTCGTGTCAGACATCTTTTGTGCTTACCGGAAATATTGCGCTTGCGCATTTGATTTTGCCGAATGAGTTCAACTTTAGGTCATTGTATACGGAAATAATGTCGGGAAAATTAAGGTACGGGAAGACATAATTTCAACTGTTGAACATTTTTGCATTTAATGCAAAAAATACAACATGTCAAAAGTTTAATCGATAAAATCAGGTATCAGAAGGTAGATGTTTACAAAATTTTCGATTAAATTTTAGGACCCCAAAATAACAATTTTGACAGCTTATATTGCTTTAAATTTAAGGCATGTATAGCTATGTATTAATTTACTTCCTTCCAATTTAGAATATTCATAACTATAATTAAATTTAAGCTTTTATTTCGGCAAGTATTTTCTCTCTTTCCTGCAATGTCTTTGTATGAATCAAAAGTACTGAAAGTATCCGAAATGCAGAATTTGAAATCTAGGCCAAGCCATTCATTCCCATCTTAGACCTAAGCATTCCCATTCTCGATGAGAACCATTTCGTTCAAACCCATCAGCATTCTTTCCCCAAACAAACCTGTTCATTTCCAAACCGTTCACCATTCCACTGGTGTAGTAGTACACTTCAGGGTCTGTATTTACTATGCAAAAATCTAGTAGGGGGATGTTGTAACCCAAATCAGGGGTGGTCTGTTTGAACAACTATATGGCACCTGCATAAAATCCCTATATTAATTAACAAATATTCAAAGGGATGTGTATGTTTGTATGCATGTATATACCTGTCAATATGTAAAACACTCTGACCAATTCTTGCAAATGCTGCTGCCAATATGCTCTCTGGCATTCCTGAATAAACAAACATTTGAATATAAACTTTTAAAATAATGATTTAGACATACTTTATTGTACACGTATAAATACACAAAGGGATTGGTTGCAAGTTCTAGCAGTTTTAAAATAATAAATGTTGAACTGGTGAAGGCGTCAGTCCAAATATCCAGCCAAGCCAAGCCAAGCCAAATTTTTGCCAAGGTTATCTTTCAGGCTGACGAGTCCAATATGACTATATTCAGCTTTCGATAACAGTATTGCAAAAAAAAAAATTTGATGTATAGCTCAAAATATATAATTTCCAACGATTAATTTACCTGTCCCAATAACCACGACATCAAATTCGTCTGGCAAGTCCTCTGCCATTTTATTATTTGTTTACGCTAATAAATTGCAGCCGCATATTCGACAACATCCGTTCTAACTCTGTCTAGAAAAATCTCAATATATAGTATTCAAATATCAATGTTAATTATTTTATATAAATTCCAATGATAATAGTGTGATTAAAAACAATTATGCATCTGTCTATCAGTTTGTATTATATGCGAAACTATGTAAACTAAAATTTCAAGGCCACGCCTCCAGTGAACTGTAATATGAAAGTAAAACTACTTTTTAAAGGATGACGTCTGATATATTGTAAAAAGTAAGCGATTTTATCATCAAACAATAATTTTGTTGATTATTATTAATCTTTCTTTTTTAATCACGGCATGTAATATTTCCGTGTGTTATGACGAACGATAACAGGAACAAACGATCTTAATCAAAGAAATTATTTGAAGAGAGCAAAGTTCGAAATATAGCTCTGTGTTCAAAACCAAATAGAAATCTGGATTTTGATTCTTTTTGATTCATTGATGTTTGAATATATATGGATATAAAAAAAAACAACCAAAAAAACCCCAAAAAACAACCCCCCCCCCCCCCCAAAAAAAAAACCAAAAACAAAACAAAAAAAACCCAAAAACCACACAAAACAAAACAAACCGAGTTGGGAATCTAATTTCAGAAGTGGTTTTGCAGGGATCCAAGATGACAAGATGATTGAAATGAATTATGCTCGGGGGTGGGGGATGGGGTGGGCGATTATGTCTTAAATCTTTAAGTCATTCTGAAAAAATTAGTTTCTCATAAAATAAAATATAAACAAATCCTGATTGCAGTGTATACATAGTGCTATTACACAAATGAGATTTGGGTTTATTAAACTCTGGAATATGCATGGAATTTAAATCCGATTCGGGGTTTTGCATCATGGATAAGGGCTCTATGTCTGTAAACATGGAATTGCTGGCAAAGACACTAGAAAACTCAGAAACATTTAAAATTTATGTTATTAATGTGGTCAGTTATCAATGCATGTTCCATGAACAGTGATGAAGACAACATCGAGTCAGTGCATTAAGTACTTTAAGCTTTTATGATCAGAGGACTCTGGTTACTTATACTGTGAACATGGAAATTTTGACTAGGTGAAAATGTTGACAAGGTGGAAATATTGACAATGTTTAAATATTCTTGAGGCAGAAATGTTGATGAATTTCAGACAATCATCAAAATTTTCACTTGTCAAATTTCTCAAGCATTTATGACAGTTCAAAAGAATTATCCTAAACTTTGCCAACAAACATGATAGTAGTAAATTAAAGAAATTAAATGTTTTGCACATTAAACCCATTTGTTAAAGTTAATAGAATAAATCCAAGTCATTATAGAAAATGATTTAGAATTTCTTTTTTTCTCATTTCCTTGATCATTTTGTTTAAGAAATGTATGTTTTTTGGGTTTTTTTTGTTAACAAAACTACTATGGATTCAATGACTGAGTTCAGTTTATTTATAATGATATAATGAGAACATGCAAGGTCACTTCATTTAATCTAATTAAGCTACTTATGTTTCATATTTGAGTCATATTTAGATAAGTAATAAACATGAAGAAATTGGTAATTGATAATATTTTTTATGTGATCTTCCTGACTCACTTAATACATGACTCAAATGCAAAAATGGTCAAATGAAATGGCTATACACAAAGACACAGTATAAGTGTTATCTTTAGGTTCATGTATAGCCAAAAGTCAATAATAAAAGAATTAATTCACCGATTTAACTGAGATGAGAACTCATTCTAAAAAAACGTTTGTGAACCTTTTACTCCGTTGATCTATTTACTCTGATAAAGAATTCATCCAAATTCCCATTCACCAAACTTCTGACATGTATGTGAAATGTTAAAAAAATAAAAGGAATGAATTTTATTAAAAAAAAAAATATGTGCAAAGCAAATGTTATAGAGTATAAAAATTTGCTTCAATCACACAATGTAAAGGATTTGAGAAATTTGTGCAAATTTATACGAATTATTAATACTATGGTTTGTCCTCCCGAGTGACACTTATGCATTGTAATTTTTTTTCACATATTGTATTATATGTATGCCTTGCCATGAACAAAATGTTTGTGTATATTTTTTTTGTAAAGTAATCTCTATACCATATATCTATTGGTTTATGAGAATAAAGAATGTAAATAACATACAGAAAACTTGACAAACATTCAACCCCTTCAGTATTTCCATGTTTACAAGAGATTAATCATATATAATCTTGTATCTGATAACACATGTTTGCAATAAATAGTATTCTTTCACTAGATATTAAAGTATTTTGATTATGTATGATTTATGTCTTAATGTTTTTCTAGGTATGAATGAACTTGGGAAAGCAGACTTTGGGTTGACAACATTTTTTGCTCGTACTCACCCAAATGACAAGTGTGGAGCTAACGGACTACCTTTGACACCAAATTCTATTAAGATTTTAGGAAGATTTGAGCACTTGAAAACGATCAGCCATGAACATGTTTGCAAATACATAGATATACAAAGAGGGAAACATGGTTTGTCAATTTTAATTTTCCTGTATGGATAAATTATGTTTATTTTATTCCCATGATGAACTGGAATTTTTACAAAGTTTGGAAGGATTTATGATATATTAACAAAATGATAGAAAATTAAAGAATTTTATTCTGTTCTTAAATTTTACAGACTGATCAACATGTTCAAATTTAAACAATCCAATCCCAAAAATTTGCTGAAATTTAAAACTAACAGACTCAACAGATAATAGATTTCTAAAACAATGTCTTCCTTCTTTTTTGAAAGAATTAAATCCTAGAACCTAATTATCAAAATATTGCAGCTCATGATTTGATACTTAAAATCAATCTCTGTTCGAAATCAATGGAGACAATGCAAGCAACATAAAAACTGTTGTATTAGACCAAGATTATAATGTCAATTGTTTCCTCATTGTAACAGTTCATCATTTTGACCTATGGTATGTAAGGTAGCAGTCCTATTCAACTGAAATTTAATGTCCTAAGTTGGTAGAGCTTTCATATAGCTGAGTCTACTCACACAAGAAAAAATATAAGGAAAATGTTTGGTTCTCAGAAATATAGGAATATTTATGAATTATATTTTTTAGAGAAATAGGAATATTTTTGAATAGGGGCAGTTTTTACAGGTCAGTTTAAAGGAGAAAAAACAACTGAGGCCTTTCTGTATTTAGAAGCATTTATTTTATCATAATAGAAGTTTTGACAATTTGCTAAAGAATGTGCAGAAAGAAATTAATTGTAATTTATCCTTGGAAAGGGGGATGTGTTAATCATTGCATTTAAAGTACCACACATCATCACTATGGCGATATGTATGGATATGTTTAAAATAAATGTCTTCTTTTTTTCAGAACGCTTAATGGTCGTCACTGAACATTATCAGCAAAACCTGAAGAAAGTAGCAAAGTCTGGAAAATACTCGGAGTAATTTGAAAATTTTTATGTGTGGTCTTTTTTTCATTCAAAGAATTCACATTCACAGGAGGTGCTGTAAGGTCTACTTTTCCATTTTTTTAGCCACTGATAGCCAGTGTAAGAGTTCTTCAAATAATTTACAGAAGCTAAAAGTCTTATCGTGCATTTGGTAATTTCAAAGAATACCAGTAAAACTTAAAAACTGATAGAAATTTGGTAAAAATTAAGATAGTTAAAATGATACAATTGCTCCATATAAGCACTGAAATAGATTAAGATATTTTACATGTTTTTGAAATATATATTGAGATTCTTTTAATGTAATTTTTAGGTACATTGTACCATTGATTAAAGTTGGAAAATAAGTGAAAATGAAATGACATTTATTTTTAGTTAATAGTTTGTGTCAATTTTTGACCTCAGAGCTTCTACTTCTTGATTAATGGTTTTAAAAATAAAACAAAATGATGCAGTTGAAATTATTTTTGAATTAAGAAATTAAGTATCTTATATCTATTAATTTAATGCATTTCATCTTTAACATAATGGTACACTGTACATGTATATGTATGATTTGTATGCACAGTCATGTGTATTTACACACACAAGATGGTATTTTAGTGAGGACAGTTTGGTATCATTGGCTTATGGGATTGTCAAAGGACTAGCATATCTCAATAAAAGGGGAATCACACATAGAAATCTGTCTCAAGAAAACATCCTATTCAATACCAAGGTACACGTTCTTAATCAAACAGCAATATACAATATTATATCTTATATTGATATTATAGTGTAATTGTGATGTACTAAGCTTATCAACATTGAATTCACAGGGAAAGGTGAAATTATCAGAGTATGGTCTATATTACATGACAGATTATGGAGCAGATGTGGCATTTCCTATTGGGTATGTTTTCATTTTTTCCCTTAGGGAATGTATCCAATTTTTGTATGGAGCATGTTTTCATTTTGCTATTTATTTCTTCAAAGTTTTCATTCGGGGAGGGAAGACAGTATTGCTCTTTGCATTTTCTGATTATACTAATTAAACTTTGTAGACATCCTCAATACCTGTCCCCAGAGGTGTTGTGCGAGTTTCCGATACAATACGATGAACATTCTGAATCAGAACCCACTGTGTTGATTCCCTCTGGACCAAAGTCTGATGTTTGGTCTCTTGGCCTGATTTTGTTGGAAGTTCTAACTGTAAGTACTGCAGCATAAGTATCTGATTTCAAAACTAGGCTTGTCTCATAGATATTGGCACTTTGATACCCGTTTTTGGCATCCACTTATTCTTACTGTCAAATGTTGTAGGGAGAAGAATTATGGGGTGACCTGACCATGCCACAGACATTTTTTAAAATTTTAAGCTTTGTTAACTCAGGTTTGTAGTATCAAACACATTTTTTTTTTCACCCCTTTGCAACAATGTGACTTAGAAAATATATCGTAACATGCCCATTGAGACATGTCACTGTAAATGTTCATTTGTTTGTTTGCTTATGAAGACTACCATTCCAGATAACAGTTTCATAGATAAAAGGATTATGAGAAGAGAAAACTTCCTCTTGAGTTTTGGATCAAAGGTCACAAGTCAAATTCAAGGTCAATATCGCAAGTCAAGGTCATATGCAGTGAATATTTTATGAGTAAATGTTCTGCTTTGTATTGCTTTTGAATTAGAATATCTAGATATAGAAATAGTAATCTTGTGGACATGGTGGGTGGAATTATGGTATGGTACAGTGCATCTGTTGATCTATTAGCACTTTGTAGGTCAGATAAAGTGGTACTTATAAGGCTAGAATTATCCAACTCTATACACAGGTTTCCAATGATCAAAAAAAGAGCCTATTGTTTTTCAAGGTTGTGGATCAAAGGTCAAGGTCCAAACTTTCATGGGTAATTTTAAAGGCACAAAACAAAATAAAAACGGTACTAATAAGCCTAGGATAATCAAACTTGATAAAAATACATGTATTCAACAATTATAGACAGGTTTTATTATGGTATGATAAAGAGTTTCTTTGCGTCTGTAGTCTGTCATTCTTATCCATCAGCACCTTGTGGGAGGGGTAAAAAGAGTACTAATAAGAACAGGTCAATCAAACCTAGTATACATGTTCCCCATGGTAAAAGGAAGATGCTTATCATTTCACAAGGTCCAAGGTCATACCTTAATGGGTAATTATGAAGGAAACACTTTACTAATATGGCTAAGATCATCTAAACATGGTGTATATGTGCCCCATGATGTTGATGTAAGTATGTTTTTAAGAAGTAATAATTTACTTTTCAAGTTATTCTTTATTAGAGTGAAATTTTAAAGTTTGATGTTTAACAAAGCCTTCTTAGAACTACCATTTTTTTTATTAATATCTACGATATCAAGGAAAGTGTCTAAAGAACATTGTCAGGCTTATTCTTCAACCAGTGAATGGTTTAAGTGGATGTTGTTAATTTTTGCCATTGATTACTACTGCATTAATGATTATATATATATATTGGACAGCTGTAAGTTACAATGTTGAGTCTTGCTTTTGCTTTCTGTAAATTGTTATCTGTCTTTTTAGGAATTTTTTTGTTAGGTTTTCTTCATCTGCAAACATATCAATCACAAAATAAAGTACTAATAATTTATATAGATATCCTGTAACAAATCTTCAAAAATCAAAATAAAATAATTACATGATATGTATTTTTTATATAAACTGTGGCCCAGCAGAAAACGAGTGATGTAATACTACAATATTTTATCTATTCTTTCCAGATATTCATCCATTAGATACAATATGTAAGGACCTTAATGTTGAAAGTCATGTGAAGGTCAGTATACCCACACTGTACTTATAATATTGTCTATGAAATTATACTTTATGTTGGCTTTGTAAATTTTGAAGTAACTTGTTACTCCTTTAAATGATCTCCTGTCTGTTGTTAATTTTTATATGCCCACATAAAATGCTGTACTGCTGTTCCGTCTGTCCCCTTAACTTTGTCTTCGCAACTCCTCCTAAACCCTTGGAGGATTTTAATGAAACTTAATACAAGGAAAGATCACAATGTGTAGATGTGCATATTATAAGAACACTGCCTATAATTTTTAAAGGAGTTATGGCCCTTGAACCTATTTATTTCTATGCAAAATACTTTATTTGCAACTTGTCCTAAATCCTTTGGTGAATTTTGATGAAACTTGGTACATGGAAAGATCACAATGTGTAATAGTGCATATAACAAGAGGAATACTGTCCCAAAATTTTTGAGGGAGTTATGACCCTTGGAATTAGTTTTTTTTCTAAGAAAAATACCTTGTCTTCACAACACCGAAGAAACCTTTTGGGCAATTTTAATGAAACTTGGTACAAAGAAAGATCACAATGTGCAAGATACGCATATTACAAGGGAATTAGAATTTAACTATACAAAATACCTTGAATTCACAACTCATTGCAAATCATTCAATCTGTGGATTTCAGTTAAACTTTTTACATTGATCCAAAATTTGACCAGCATTCATTGTTCTTGGCCATGGATTCTTCTATGCAATAGACTTATTCAAGTCCTGGTCAATAACGTATGTGTATTGTGTACTGGTTTAGCAGCGCTCTATTTTTTGCTTTACAGATATTTTTCAACTAGGCAAGATACTCAAGTCCCTTCCAAACAGAAATTATCTTAAGCCACATAATATTGTTCCATGCAAATTTGCATTAATTTACTTTGATATGTACATCTGTATATACAGTACTACTACTTAATACCTAAATTTTGTTTTTGTTTCAGTGAAATATAAAGCATAATTAAAATGTAATATTTTATTACAGTCACTTTCAAGAGATTTTCTTGACTTTCTGAGACACTGTTTAGCTGCCTCTCCAAAAGACAGGTAGTGTAAAATAAAACTTTACTGAATTTCCATTCACTGAGAAAATAAAATGTAAAATGGGAATTTTCAAATTCCAGGTAAAAGTACCTACGTACATGTATTCCAGTAAAAGTAATGTTGTTCGAAAATTTGTTTACACACACACACACACACACACACACACACACACACACACACACACACACACACACACACATTATTTAATGATCTGAAATTTTCCTTTTTTTCAAAAATGAAGATTAAATCCTAGTGAACTAGTGAAACACTCCCTCTTCAGAGATCTTAGGCAAAATGATGTAAGTATCATAGTAGTGTCACTTTTATATAACAATGTACAAATGTACATGTAGAGTCAGCAACTGATCAGATTTCAGCATGTTGGAATATTTATATGTTTACTAAGATTTTAATATTTGGTAGAAACAACTTTATCATTTTAACCAATGCAGTAGACTTTGGCATGGATTATTTACTATAGGTGATGAAGCAAAATGAATACCGCCTCTTCTCTTCAGATCTACGAAGTTTAGATTTAGAACTTCCTGTTCTGGGACAGAATGGATACAGTAAAGGTATTATCTACAGAACTGATAGAATAAAAAAATGTGGATATCCTTAGATAGGTTACATTTATAAAGCTATACACATTATTATGTTTAATAATTGCTATATCAATGACTCAAGAGATATTTTCATGGAGTGGAATTTTTATCAGCTTTTGTAATATTTTTCAAAAGGTAAGAATCATTTGTTGCACATTGATCATCGGTAGAATCCATGTCACTTACCACAATCTCCATACTCCTACTGGCTTTTGTATGTTGACATCATGATCTGCGTTCAGTATTTTCAAATTAAAGAAGTTGCAAGAAATGTTCAAAAATATCGTAGGCCTTTAACCAATTTTCCATGTGTGCCACATCTTTCACTCTATTTTCCCTAATTATAGATTTGAAAAGCATTACTGACCAAATTATGCCATTCATAAACCCACTCAAATAATCTTCTTGACCAGAACAAATTATGGCTACATTGTACAGCTTTGTGGATAGGGAGTAACCAGTGAATTTATGTTTAAATATTTAAAACCATGAAAAATAGTCATTTTATTGTGTTTTCCTGCTGTATGTCAATTTTAAAGCATGTTAATTGTGGTTCAGCATCATTCTGATGATGTCATCATTTCCAAAGATTTTGTGATTTATTTGGAAATCATATTGTGCATGTTAGATTTGAATGAGGATCACCTGTCTCAGAGGTCAATGGAGGAGATCTACTACTTATGGAGACTAGCTGGAGGAGAGTTATTTGGTGCACTGAAGAAAGAGGGACTAGTCAAAACAAAACCCCCCATCCATCTTTTGCCATAGTAAGTGATCTTCTAGAGTGAGATTTCCCCCCAAATAATTATCCTAGAAAATTAGGAATTCTCCATGGAAAACTGACTCTAAAGTAGGATTTCCCCTCATGGAAAACAAGTTCTAGAGTAGAATTTCCTTCCAGAAAAACCCACTTAAGATTTATTTTCAAGGAGAAAGACTCTGCTTTAGAATTTGTTCATAGCTAGTTTACCCTTCCTTAAAATTTCACTCTGTTACTCCACACTTTCTTCTTAGCTCTGTGGAGCTTTGAGCTCAAGTGTAGCTTTTCTGATCGAAGTATATGTATGTTTGTTATATGTTCATTTAACATTTTAGCATTTTCTGACTTTTCCTCAAGACTTATTTGGCTGATAGGGTATATTTGCTGGCTATAGGGGAGTTCCTGAAACTTACATTAGATTAGGATTTCTGGGAAATCCTACGGTATAACGTTTATCAGTCCAGTTTTCCGTGAATATTCATTATATACAAGTATACAATGTACATCAAAGAATAACCTAGATCATAATGATATTGAATAACACAGTTGCTACCAGCACTCAAATAAGTACATTTAATGCACATATTTCATTCTGTGAGAAAGACTTGAATTAATGATAATTTTTTGAAAGTTTCTCTACAATGGATGGTGAGGTTTTTGGCCAGAGGAGAGACCAGGCTGAGCTATTAGATGGAACTACCATAATTCTGTCTCAGGAACAACTCAGGAAGGTACTGTGTTCTTGGTCATAATGCAAGATTTTCAGGGATTGTCAGATTTTTGCAGAAATTTGTGGGCATCATAAAATTGCAAAAATTGAAAAGTTAACAATAAAAAAAACCCCGAAAACTAAAATGACATATTTAATGAAAAAACACCGAATGCTTAATTTCTGTTGTCAAATTGCAAGAAATATTATCAAGTTTTGTCAGATTTTTTGAAAAAAAGATTTAAAATCTCAAGCCCAAAGATTTCAAATGAATTTTCCCAATTTTAAGGGTTGTATTAGGCTCCTATCATATATGCACAAGTAACTGTTTCCCATTAAGTGAGATTTTATCTGTGTGCAGTACATGTATTGAGTTGGAGTATATAATTATGATAGTGTCAATTATCTGAAGTTTTCATGGCTATAACAAGTTCTTTAGTTAAGAAAAATGACAAATTTACTTTCAAGTTTTTGTTTATTAATAAAAACTCATTTATGGTAATTTTTAAAAACGTTTATTTTACATAATAAAATAACAATTTTAAGGATTTTACGACTGAGGATTTACTTCATCATTCTGAAAGAGCTGTGTTTGTATATCTAGATGTACATTTGAGATAGATGTTGTCATGAAGTAATGGAGGGCTTGATCAAAGTTAGACGGTTCAAGGATTCAGATACTTGTGCATCAGAACTAACTAATAGTATAATTGATACAGTGGATTTGTTATTTTAGAAAATATGAAGCTAGCCTTCCTTTTCTGTGGTACTGATAAATTTTTGTTATACCTTGATGAAATGTGTTTTCAAGACAGCCTCTGATCAATGTCCCTGCTTTGATCTCTTCAACTATGACCTTTGACATCACTGGGAATTATAGATATTTGAATGTAGTATGTTTATATATATCAAGAAAGACAATCCCAGAAGTGCATATGCATATGATTTAGTATTAACATTCTTCTTTTGCAAACTGTCTATTTTTCACTCCACTCCTCAATGTGTTTGACCATTGCTCAGCTTTGTTGTGTAAATTTGTTTATAAAAAAACAAATTAAAACTTTTGTTTAATATATCATGGTTGTGGTTGAAATTTACAGAGATTAAGCGAAATAGACGAGACTGCATATTACCCTCTTTTGGAAGATGAGTGAGTAGTATTCCCCTGCAATGCTTTTATTGTTCCATGTGGTTTTTTAAAGTTCAAAACTGAGAATTGATGATTTAGTGTGTTTTCATAATCAGATAGATTATTTTACATTACAGAAATGGTCAGGTGTCCACATCCCTGCCATCATCTCCTAGCAACAGTGATCTTTCTGAAACAGCTAGTCTGCCTTTAGTTATCAGAGAAAAAGATGTAGAGTATCAGGTAAGCTGGAAGTGTTCAGTTGTTGTGTTCATTTGTTAGTTAGAACATGTAATTACTGAAAAAGTACTATTATTTTATGAGCTTTATAAGGCTGAAAATGTATTACTGTATTCATGTGTGTGTGTGTGTGTGTGTATGTCATTGTGTCTTATATTATTACTGTTTACAGGAAAATATTCCCCCTTCTTATTTGCCCCTCCCACTCATATCTCTCTCTCTCTCTCTCTCTCTCTCTCTCTCTCTCTCTCTCTCTCTCTCTCTCTCTCTCTCTCTCTCTCTCTCTCTCTCTCTCTCTCTGTAATACACACACATTAGTTTAGTATTTATAATTTGGCATCTCTGGATCTGGGTAAATACATGTATACTAAAACATACATATGGTTACCAATGATATATCTCATCCCCAAAACATCAAGGTGAAATGTTAGACTGTAATTTTTAAATTAGATGCAATCACTGTAACAAAAAAAGAAAGCAGATACATTTATTAATCCATAACATATTCACTTCACAAGTATAGTGACATTTAAGCTTATAAAAGCTAATCTAAATAAAAATAGTTTTGTAAGACTTTAAATTCATTAGAAACTTTTGCTGCTTTGCAAATCTCTGTACTATGATTATGTGTTTGTAGAAAAGAAATAGTATTACACAGTGACATACACAAATGTAAAGCTCGCAGTTTGCTTGAAAATTTTCAGTGTATATACATCATGTGCACCTGTACATGTACTTCCTACCCAGTCATTGTCTAATGTTCTATCCACCAGTTTCACAGAATTATTTTGTACGAGAGGTTGATAAAAGGATATCCTTACAAGAAAAATCACATCTGGAAGGAGGCCAGAGTAGACATTCCTCCTTTAGTCAGAGCTAATGTCTGGGCAGCTCTTTTGGAGGTGGAGGTAAATACTCATCTTTGTTTAGATATAGCTTTAAATTTATATGTGTGCTTAGCTATGATTTTAATATTTTAAATTTTGAATAAAAGTACATACACATGCATCACTAGCCATTTTACTATTGTCAGCATGAAACACATGCATATATATACTCCAACACAGTATTTCATTATTAAAATTGAATTGGGTATTTTCTTTCAGGAAATATTTTAAATTGGTGTAGAGCAAACATTTGCACTCTATCTTTTGTCATCAGTGATCTCTTCCCGGGTACATTGTATCTGGATGCTCTCTTCCACCAATAAAAACTGGACACCACCAGATAACTGAAAAATTGTTGAGTGTGGCTGAAAACAACAAACAATTAATCATCTTTTGTCTTTTGATCTGCAGATCTAATGTCTAATTATACCCCTCCCACCCCCAGTCCTGTTAGGATAATTCTAGTTTTAATTATATTCACTTTTGTATGATCGTTGTATTAAAGAATAAATTGATTTGAGAGTGTCATAGAAACACATTTACAAGTCATTTTACCAATACATATAACTGTAAATATAAATTCTATTACAATCTGCACACACATTTTTTTGGTTTTGATATCACATTATATGCATGTTGAGAGCATCATTGAAATTTTATGTCGACAACGACAGATATTAACTTGACTGTGTATATAATTTACATATAGTCCTTTAGTACAACCATTTTGATTGGATCAGATTGTATTTGACCACATTACATCATTCTCTTAGGGTGATGTATACTCCAGATATGATTCAATTGACAAAGAAACCCCTACTACCACAGATAGACAGGTTAGTGCCATGAAATGTATAGTTACTTAAAATTGCTTGACATCAATGATGTGTTATATTTCTTTAGTCTAATGTAAGACTTGTTCTGTATGCTTGAAATATTCATCTCTCTGATACATTACATTGATTCTGTCATGCTTTATATATTGAACTTTACGTACATTTTATTTTGCCCTATCCCCATTTTAAATTGGACCAAGACAAAATGGAAATGTAGTAAATATCCCAGTATTGTAAATATCATAGATCAGTTATATTCTGTATGTCCCATTTTGACTGTGTTTTGTTCAGATAGAGGTGGATATACCCCGCTGTCATCAGTATCACGAGCTTCTTTCTTCTCCTGTCGCCCATGCAAAGTTCAAGCGCATCCTGAAGGCGTGGGTGGTCAGTCACCCTCAGTATGTATACTGGCAGGGTCTGGATTCCCTCTCTGCTCCATTCCTTGCTCTCAACTTCAACAATGAAGGTACACGTTGCTGTTCATTACAATATTTTGATATATTGACTTTTATTTAGATGAAGAAAAATTGAAATTGAACATTGAAATGTAGTTATCAATTTCCCTAAGTCACTATGGTAAATGTGAAAATATTTTTTCAGCTTTGGCTTACACCTGTCTCTCAGCATTTATTCCAAAGTACCTACACAATTTCTTTTTGAAAGATAACTCTCAGGTCATACAAGGTAAGAGACAGTTTATTGTATAAGAATTCTGTAGGAAAATCATGATTCGCTTTGACTTATTACCAAGTTGACAATTGTAGAGTACCTAGCAGTCTTCTCTCATCTGATCACGTTTCATGACCCTGAACTCAGCAACCATTTAGATGGGATTGGTTTTATACCAGATGTAAGTTGATCATGCAAAGATTTATGTTTCAAAACTTAAAAAGGTGTTAATAATTCTATTTTACTCTTAGAAGTATGCAATTAACATTTTAAATCTTTCTTTTCCAGTTGTATGCTATCCCATGGTTTCTCACTATGTTTGCTCGTATGTATCACTTCAAATACACTTGTATGCATTATATTTGAATATGCTCGCAAGTATCATTTCAAATATGTTCATATTTATTGTTTTAAATATGTTCATATCATTTTAGATATGTTCATATCTATCATTTACCATAAATATGTCAACTCGTATTTATCATTTTAAATATGCTGGTATTTTTTATTTCAAATATTTGAAATATTCTCATAGGTATCGTCTTAAATATGCTCTTACATGTAAGTGTACATATCATTTTAGATACGTTCATATGTAGCATTTTATGTATTGTTTTAAATGTATATTTATATGTGTACAATCTTTGAAAATACGTTTCACAAGTTTTAATCAGTTTTACCTTGTTGCTATAGCTTTATATTAGTGCGAGTTTTCCATTAACAGATGCTTTTCCTCTTCATAAACTTGTTCATCTCTGGGACACACTGTTGCTTGGCAACTCCTCCTTTCCACTGTGTATTGGAGTCGCCATATTACAACAGTTCAGGGACCGTCTACTATCTTACGGATTCAATGAATGTATTCTAATGTTTTCAGACATGCCAGGTTAGTTTTGAATCACTTTCTTTTTTTTTGTGTTTGCATTGCTTTCATAACATACATATACGTGCATATCATATATTTATAGAGCAAATATTCTCACAGCTAGCATATTATAAAATATTACCAATGAAACACTGATTACATATAAAGTTTTGGAAGCATCTATTGGAATTACTGGATAAAAGTTGCTTTAATCTTTCCATTAATGACAATGCATCAATTACACAGAGATAGACATACAGACCTGTGTTCAAGATTCCATCAGAATTTTCTGTAATACTCCAAAAAGTGCAACATTCCGACAGTATGCCAGAGAACCAAAGAAATCCAGTGATAGCAGGCCTAATGTTTCATACTATTCCAGAGACTACAATGAGCAGCCAAAGTCAGAACTGGTATAATTACTTTGAGTATTAGATTCATAAATGAGAATACCATCCAAGATCAAGGCATGGGGAATGTTTGTGTGC
The DNA here is from genome assembly GCA_024699665.1 of Ostrea denselamellosa. NCBI lineage: Eukaryota > Metazoa > Mollusca > Bivalvia > Ostreida > Ostreidae > Ostrea > Ostrea denselamellosa. The sequence goes on along the minus strand of JAMZEH010000023.1, from coordinate 118,693 downwards.
AGAATTTGTACTTTGCCATGGAGTTGCATGTATATCATTTATAGTATTCTGAAGTATTCTTTCTTGCAGTCCATGGAACCAATTAAAGTTGAAGAGCTGAAGACAGAAAAGTGCTGCCGAATATCTGCAGAGGATTTGATAGAGCTAGGTGAACTCTGTGGCCCAGCCTCATCCAGGAGTCCAACCAAGAGGAAACCAAACAGTAAACCAGTGATTCTTGTGATCGACATAAGAAATCCCGAGGAGTATCCTTACACTGACGTGTTACTGTGACATCTCATCTAAATTATTGTACAGAGCTGACAAATTTTCAGAGGTCATAAAAGGTTGATAATTACACAGCAGGTAAAATAAGATTGCATTTAGTGAAGATCTCAAAAGTAACAAGCTGATGTCATTTAATCTTGGAGCCCCTGCTTTATTTCTTTCAGTTTTATTGCTGTAATTTAACATCACACCCCCAAATCTGGGAAAAGGGAAGTTTTTATGATAAAAATACTAGTACATATATTTGTGTTGATAATCCTCAGTTATATGTGCACAACCTCAGTAAAGGATTCTACTTTTGAAATTGAAAAGGACTGTCTCAAGAAGAGTTTTTTAAAAAATATATATATTCTTTTAAAAACATTTGAAATGTTAATACGCTGTATTGTACAATGTACTTCTATGTATGAGTTCTTGACATTTAAAAGCTATGCTAAGGGGACCATTCCTGGCAGCATTAACATCCCCTTTCCCTCTGCCTTCTCACCAGAAGGGGATCTGAATCCCTGCCCAGCAGTGAACGTACTGAATCAAAACAAGGGCCAGGTCAAGGTCATTGTAGGTAGCAGAGGAAAAAACTCAAGTAATGTAAGTAGACATACATGTAATACTGTTCATAATGATGATTTTTTCTATGTTTTTGCAGATGATTTCAAACTGCTATCAATAAATCTCTGAGTTGCTGTTTGTGCATTCATTCCCAATAAAATTTCTCATGTGTTAATCTTTGTTTATATCCAATTCAATATCATCTTCAAGAAAGTACTTGTGTAAAGGATCCCTGGTTCCACAAATTTTGAAGCACAATATTTTTAAACGAATTACTGGGTATGAATGTGTCAAAACAAGTGTGAGAGTAGCAATAACAGGGAGAGGGCTCATGTAGGCTGCTGCCCAATCCCATCAATTTATTGAATAAATATTGCTTAAATTTATACTAATGTGAAAGTGGGTTTTACAAGAATACTTGTAAAGCCAAGAATGCAAGTGCTGATCAAAGAAAGACAACTCTGGGTAACATTTGCAATGAGTTACAACTACCTTTCTTATGGTACATGTACAAGGCAGTACATTATTGTAAGTGAATCTTACTGTAGCTGTATAAATAAACAATACCTGATCATCAAGTACTGTATCATGTATACAGTGGTAAATATTTTGTATTTCTTTGGTCACATCTTGTAGTTTGCTGCTGACCTTGTGAGACTGGGGTACCAGAAGGTTTGTGTGTTACACAAAGGTATTGATGTCCTGAGATCTACAAATATCCTGACTGTACCACCAGCAGATTACTTCTAATTATGTTCTCCAGCTGTCATAAAGACCAGTCACTGAGGTCTAAATCTGTTTCGGGCATTACAGTGACAAATACCCGGTATATACAACAGTACAAGGATGTATATGTGCACTGCATTCTTAATAAAACATTTGTACATTGATAAGAGTGAATTTTAAAGGTACAAATTAGCCTTGTATGGAACTTCACTGTTAAATTTTTTTAAAGGGTGACAGAAGAGACAAAGATCTAATAATGTACCTTTGTACAGTTCAATAGTGCAATATTGTTGTAACTTGTTGAAAATGGTTTTTTGAAAAATAAAGTCTTAAATGTCTTGAACATTTTGTTTTGTTTGAGTGTATGAAAGAGGAATACATGTACATATAATCTTTTTATTCTGTAGAAAGAAAGGTATCACAATTAATAAATACATGTATTGTGGAGAATAATCAAGCAGCATATTGCATCACTACTTAAAGTAACATATAGTCAGGTTCCCGAGACCCCTCATCATTTATCAGGAACAAACTGTAGAATTATGTAAATTTGTAGACTAATAAGAGAGTTTCAAGTTACTGCTAGAAGATTGCTTTCTCCCAAATTTTATACATGCCTTTACAATAGCCCTATGAATTTCTGGTTTCTTGCAAGCTAAGGTGTTCTGAGTGGAAGAAAATGAAAGACATGGCATACATGCTACAGCTTAAATAGTATATCCAAAAACGGATGTTACATGTACCTCGGTTCACAATGTTGAATGGAACGGTTTCTTGATAGAATGCTAGAAGATGACCCGGGAGGGGTACTGTTGTGAACACACCTCGTCTATATATTGCAGAAATTATTGCTCTCTGTATTGAAAGATGAATATTTCAAAGAGCAAGAAACTACAGACCTATTGTGTAATTATTTTACATAAATTAACATTACGAAGGATTGGGAGGGGGCAAGGGCATATTTAGATTTCCATTGACATCTTCGTAATATTATTTCTTTTAGTCATTTACCTGATGACAGGATATGAAATAAAACAGTTTAAGCTATATGTTATGCAATTGTAAATACTTGTATATGTATTGTCTGCACCAGAAGTATCAAGGTCTATCAAAACTTCAAAATCACATGACTGGAGTGTGTAAGTTGAGATTAAACAGTGTTCTGGCAGTAACTCTCCTATTTTCATGGATATAGCTTATGTACATCAAAACATCATATAAATTGTGTATTTCATTGAAGCTTTAAATTTATGTGATAGGGCTACCACAAAAATTGAGCCTCCAAAAATGTAATGAAATCAACATTATTTACAAATGCTCGTAATCACAGAAATGCTGGAAAGACAATTGGTACCAATCTGTATAAAGTTAAACACATTTTACAGAAAATAAATTAACTTTATCAGGATTGTCCATCACAGAATAATGGAATGTACCAATACCAGAGCCATGGCATGCTGCACCTGTAAGAAAAAAACAAAACAAAATTACACTAATACAGAATCCCACTCACATATAACAGCATCCAATTAAACAGAATCTCTAGAAAACATGACAGCACATAATTAATACTATATACAGAGTCCCATCCAAATATCACAACATGAAATTTCAGCTAAGACTAAATACAAACTCCCATTCTTGTGTAACAGCACACAATTACTGCTAAACACAATCCCATTCAAATGTAATGACACACAGTTACAGCTTATAAACACAGAATCCCATTCAAACATAAAGGCACACAATTACAGCTAAGGCTAAATACAAAATCCCATTCAAATGTAACAGCAGACAATTACTGCTATGGCTAAACACAGAAGAGGGCCTCCGCGGCCGAGTGGTTAGAGCATCATGCTCAAAACCACAAGGCCTCTAGTCGGAGGGGTTCGAATCTCGCTCACGCCGGTATATGTGAGAAAGTTTGCCAGTTTACTTTCGGAAGGTCGGTGGTCTCTTCCCAGGTACATTGTATCTGGGTTCTTTCCTCCACCAATAAAAACTGGATGCCACCAGATAACTGAGAAATTGTTTAGTGTGGCGGAAAACAACAATCAGTCAATCAGAATCCCATTCAAACATGTTACATTTCTAAGTTATAAATGTAGATGTTTTGAATGAAAATCGAAGGGTTCATAATTGTTTTTAATTACCATGTTCTCCTTTATCATTAACTGCAATCACAGCTCCATTAAAATCTGGGAAGTACTTGATGATAGGTTTGATGGAAAAGAAAGCTGCATTTGATGGGCTCATTCCACTCCCCATCAGCTGCACAGCTGTGTATCTAAAGCACAAATATGGTCAGCTTGAGCTACACCAAAGTAAAAGCTTTCTAAATGACCTGGTATTTTTATAACAGATGTCAGAAAAATTTGAAATAATAAAATTATTTACTGAATAAGAAGTTACAGAAAACATCAGAAATACTCCATTTCTAATATCTAAATATTGTTATGTGGAGTAGTAAGGACAAAGTGGGTAAGGCTGTCACGTGTACACGTGTAACCGGTAACGTTTCGTGTTTGGGCTGTAAACGTTTACAAAATCCCTAAACGTTTAAACGATGTCTTATATATGTGGCACAAATCTTGCAGGGTTCAAATTACAATCTAAATTATTTGAATAATTATTTCAAGTGAATAAACTTATTAAACAAATTGCGAGGGGAAGTAATGAATTTATAAACGTCCGTTGCCTCTGAGCGCGTCTTTTCCACAGCGGGTGGAACTGTTACAAAACTGCGCTCCTCCCTTGACGCTGAGAACGTAGACAAACTGATCTTTTTGAACAAAAGATTAAAACATAAAGTGAATTGCGCTGCTCCGCCTGCACGTGAAGTCCATGTTAAAACCGAACCGACGGAAGAAGCCGCGGCACCAGCTCTGCCCTCTCTGGACAATCTAATGTGAAATCACTGAAATGAAAATTTGAAAAATGAAGTTTATTGTGAATTTGTGATCTGTATTGTGCAAATGTTGTACAGTGTGAATAAAATTGAATTCAATTTAAATGCTATCCGGATATTTATGTTCGTGTATTTTATTCTGTCTTATATTCATACTCCGGAACGTCCGGTGACAATCTCTGCATCGTCCATAGAACGATGAAAACTGAAACACAAACATAATGGTCATTAATGGGTCTTAAAATTCTGTGCGTATTTATTTTATTAAATTATACAACACTTCGTTTAAACGGTAACGTTTCGTTTACAATGATTCGTTTAAACGTTTACAAAATTTTGTAAACGTGACAGCCTTAAAAGTGGGTGACATTTAATTTGTAATTGAATGAATTAATATTGATAGGTAACCAACAGTCTGTCTTAAAAGTTGACAATGACTTACGAGGGTAGAAACCTCATCATAATATCACCATCCCCTGTGGCGGCTGCTCCACCCATTCCATTCTGAGCATAGGACCCTGCCCCTACCACTGGGGAATCACCAACTCGACTATAAGGAAAAACTGTGTCTTGCAGAAAGTCATTTCCAATGAAATTATCCATCATTGGAAACCCACGATTGGTCGCAATTTTAAGTGTGAATGACAGTGGGTTTCCAATGATGGAAATCATCATGCGCAGTCTTAAGGTTACACTGAGTAGAATCTCATATAAAAATACATGTACTTGTGCATCAAATTAAATTACCCAGGTATTTTGTGGTTTAGTCCGTTTGTTGTGGTTCCAGAGACTACATGCCCATTTTTGTCGACTGCCACCATACCAATTGTATCATGGTTTAAATAGCTGACTTGTTTGTCTTCTCTGTTCTGTATTCTGGATAAAACAGCATTTGGACTGTAAGGGCCACAACTCTTCTTGGGATCTGGACTGACATTCTATAAATCATGAAATTGTGTTGAATTTGAGATTTCAATATTTTTCTTATGCTTAAATTAGTTTGGTAAAAGAATTATCTCTGATTAAGGATCAATTACTAAATGAAGTAAGAAATACTATACATCATCTTACCACTCTAAAATTAGGCTGGCATTTGTTTTCCCTCCACTGTCTGTACATCATATCAGACTTGTTAGAACTGAGGTCACTTTCTATGAAGCCCATTTCTACAGCAAACTTGGTAGCTGCACATACAAAGAAACATAGTACACTGTACATTGCAGACAATTTTATTTGTTTATTAAAGTAAAGATTGAAAAATGAGGGTATATTGTTTTACTGCACATACTTTAATTACTATACACACTTTGACGAACATATGCCAATACATGCATGTACATACAATTGTATATGTGCATAGAACAATGTAAATAAAAAAAATTTTGTTGTCATTGGATTATTCCCTGTTTAAAACAACTTGCCCAGTTCTCCTGCTAACAAAGTATGGTCTGTTCTTTCCATGACCATCCGTGCTACACTAATGGCAGAGCTTATATTCCTCAAACAACCAACAGAACCCACATCCATTGTTTCCCTGTAGAGACAAAGGTACTTGTCTAATTTATAACTGCATTAAGTAGAAATTCAAATTTCCATAAATGAGGTAACAACAAATAAGCAGTTACATGGTCAGGAAGCATTCCTGCACTTCTTTTAAATTCAATAATGGTAAAACTCTATAAATTAAAAAATTATGTTTTTAATTGAATTCTTTTAATATTCACCTACCCGTCCATTATCATTGCATCTAAAGTAACCTCTCCATTTTCATCTGGGTCACTTCCCTCTCCAACTGAGCCATCGCATCTTAGAACTTCACACTTGGAACAACCTTTCTCAACAGCATCTACAGCACTTCCTCCGTGCAAAAACTGATTATATCCTTCCAAGAAGCAAAATACTCAAGAGTTAATTTTGTAAAAATGCAAGCAGTAACATCAAGATGTGCTCTGTAAAGCAGGCTCTAAAAGCTAATTAGTGTGAACAGGGAAGATCTGAGAATTTGCATTGATTAAGAAATTTAAATTCACATTTCTTTTGAATGGACGTTAAACATCAAAGGATACATGGTTTTCAAAAATAATGAAAACACACTCTGCAACAATTTATTCTAAAATAATTACAGTTACAATGTCACATGTATATTCAATTTCCATGCCAAGACATTTTAACCTAAAGGCAGCACTGTCGACATATTTAAATGATTAAGCCTTTGATCTGCTTGTAGTTAATTATTACAGAAGAGTGTTTGAAAATTGTCATAAAAATTACTAAATATGCCTTGCCCAAACCACCTTGGGTCAAAGTTGATCAGAGCAACATCAGTTTACTAAAAATGAGTGCAACAAGCTCTAAAGACTGTGAATAGAGGAAATCTGAGTGTTCAGCTAGGCACTGATCAAAGAAAATATCAATAAAACTACACAGTTGAGACATTACTGTCTACAATTAAGGGCATACAATCTCCATTTTGAAATCAAAATACTAGGTACATGTATCTATCATGTGATGAACTGGCAGGTCTAACTGAAGAGAGTTCTTATAAGTGTGTATAACCTGCTATTCTTGCTTCAATTAATTAACATATTAAGTTAGCTAACATGAGAAGATTGAGGACAAATATTCTTCTATCTAACAAATGTTCATTTGTAAGTAAGCTTTTATTCTTATTATCTGTTCACTTGGCTCTTTAATAGATCATGATGAAAACATAAATTAACCATAAACTATAAGATTATCACATGTATAGAATTCTATGCTCATGAATATATGCAGCTGCTGTTTTAAATAACTGCTTGGGGACTGGAACAACCCCACCTCCAAATCATAACCTTCCAATAAATTCCAAAAACAAGTATCAAAAGAAGTCATAATGAAATCATAACCTGAATGAATATAAGACACTTTTCTACCTTTGTCTCCAGCTATCTGTGGCTGGGAAAACCTTTCATTTAGTGAACTTCTGTGCTTGCACAATCGTACGGTCTTAAGAACTAGCTTTTAATGACAAGTTTGATTCCGTGAGGGTCAAGATGAATTTACATATGCCTCTTCAAACAGTTCAGAAAATAGTGACCCATTTGATTTAAACACAAAATATGTATTACTAAGGAGACTGTAATTTTGTTGGAATGATTGAAAGTAAATTCATTAAATTCATTATAAAAATTTTACAAGCAAATGTAGGATTGCTATTTATATGTAGGGTTCCTATTTATATCTTTGAAAGTATGATTTCAAAACATTTTTTTTTTCATATGTAATGCACTGTTGATTGGTTAATGCATCCTAGAAAAACATCAAGTAAAAAATTAATTAAAACTGCCCATGGAGGTGATGATCCGTTTAAAGTTCACATACTTTCCTGAATCTGGGTCATATAGCGGTGAGAGTTATTCAGTATTCCGTGCCATATTGGGGAGGGGATGTCCCAGTACCATTACACCAATGTTATTTATAAATCGTAAGCACAGGTACAATTGACTTAACAGAGTGTTTACTTTATTTCAATTTATGCGATCATCATCAAGTAGTCCTACTATTTATAACAGTTGTATAAGTACTGGAAAACATTATATTCCATCTCTATTAAATCTCGGTTGGATATTTGACTGAAGGCGTCAGTCCAAATATCCAGCTGAGCCGAAATTCCTCCTTATATGGATTATTATATGGATGGGTCTCTATATAAAGGCATTGGTTATTTATCAATTACCTGCTTCAGTTGCATTTGTAAAAGGCCAAGTATTGACAACTATTGGTAATGTTGAAATTGCTTTGGTACAGAAACATATAAATAAAAACAGAATCAACATAAGTTTTCTCATGAACGCTGCCATATTTTAATCATGTGATGCATAATAAGCACGTGATATGCTGGAAAAATTCTTTATCTTATAGTTTAAAAATGAAATCATATGCTGAAAATTCGATATATTTCACCTATCAAGTTTTATATAATTCATTTTCATTATATTTAAAATATTTAAGATATAGAGACCTTCAATAATTAACTGGAAACACCGGGATCGGTCAGTTCTCATTCCGTTTATATCCGCAAATAATATATCTCTTTCAGCAGGCGGTGAATACGAAAGTAAATAAATAATGACTGCAGCGGAGTTGCTGATGAAAAATATTTACACTTTTGCCAACATTCTTAGCCAGGCAGGATGTGATTTTGTTGCGAAGTGGAACCATACGTCTTTACAAAATGCACTAAACTGGGCTGATTATTGTGTTAAGGTGCAGATCTGGAATCTTTCGATGAAATTTTTGTGTCGCGTTTTGAAGTAACCAAAGTAACACTGAAGTAATGTGCTCATTGTCACTATAGATTTGTTTAGAGATATACACGACAATTTAATTATTTTGAATTCTTAAATTCTGGTTATAATTTGTAAACTTTTCTCTAAACGCTGGCAAATGATTAAGGCTCTACCCCAATAATAGAATGTACTCTGTATATATTTAACTGTATCACGTAATGAAGTAACTTAAAACTACCAGCACTTTGATAAGGTAATCTTTTCAAGAAATTTTCTAGTATTTAATTACAATTTTGATGTAGTACACAGACTTTGTCTTTTGTTATCATGAGACCAAATACCAGGTTGAAATGCATCTGTCTGGTGGAGTGTGTGTGTGTGTGTCTTTTATTTATTTATTTTTTGGGGGGTGGGGGGTAGACAGAATGGTAACAGTGAGAATAGCTCAATTAGTTTGTATAAATTCACAGGTCTTGGATTCAAATCTGGATCTAATAATTGGTCCACTGCATTTTCTATTGTCCTTGTAATCTAGTGCAAGTCCCTGATTTTAATGTTTTCTAAACATTCCTGCAGACTCTTAACTGGCCTAGTAGGGCGATAATATTTGGTGATAGTGATTTTAAACTCTGCCTCAGCTTCCATATAGCAACATGTAACTGAATTTGTTGTGCATGTCTCCTTTTGTGCACATTCCTCTCTTGTAAAATATAGAGACATTTTGTTATCAGTTTCACTTTGTCTGGTCATCTTTATGTCACACTCTAACTTCACTGCTAGCAAGTGTGACTCATTGCCAGACATGTGTCCCTGCAAAACAATTAAGTTTGATTAGGTCCAGCACAATCTCTATATTTAGCTATGTAGCTTTATTAAGCGATATAGCTTTATAAAGTTATTTGAAAGACTTTGATTTGGCCATTTTATATTGAATTAGATTGAATTTCTTAAGTGCAATGGCATAGCCAAAAAGTCGCATAATAATTTTTGAACATGTTTATATTTTCAACTTACCAGACCATTGTCTTATTAGAGTTCATAGCAATACAACATCAATTTAAGAATTTTTTGTTGTTGTAAACAGTCCACTACCCTGTGTGCATTGAAGCATAGATAAGTATGATGACTTTACAATGTGGAATCTGATTGCCAATCCATTATCCTGTTGATCCTCATGGACTTTTTTTTTATTCTGTAGATTGTATAACTGTTGCTTAACAATTTAATAATCCTAAATATGTGACAATTTTAAATAAAATTTCTTTCTAAGGGTCATAGTTTAAGAAATATTTTTTATTTTCATTGTGTTTTATGGTGTACAAGTATGAAATATATTCACTCATTGAAATTTGATTTTTATGCTTTTAAAAATTAATTTCACAAAAGAATTGAAGTAGCTAAATCAAGTGATTTCAAATAACTTTATAAAGCTATATAGCTTAATAAAGCTAAATATAAAGATTGTACTGGACCAGTTAATTGATCCTAACAGGTGTACCACCAAGTAGCAGACAAACCTTACAGAGGAGAGATTGAGAAGCACATGGCTACCATGACATTACATCTCCATCCACCTTCTTGTCTGAGGCTTTGTGTGGAAGATTTAGGAAAGGCCAGGTTTTTGTTGGAAAGGGTAATTGATGACATCTACTTTGATAAAATAGCATAATTTTAGAATTATTCCATCATGGAAAATAATGTAAATTCAAACTTTAGAGGGAATGAGTAAATTCTCTTTTTTTAAAAAAAAAAATTCTGATATTGATCTTTGCGTGTTGGTATTGCAGACCTTATTGAACAATTCACATCTGCCAGAGAAGTTTCTCAGTATTATTTTGGAAAAACAGCAAAAATCCAATACAAATAATTCAATACAACAGGATCAGGTAGGTGAGATTTCAACAGCACTTGTAGATAATGCATGTACATGTTATGAAAGATATCTGTATGCATGCTATGACTAAGAAAATGTTGATATATTAAAATCAACAATTAAAACTAATAGATAAATGGCATTCTCTTGTTTCTGTATTGCTTATTCATTGTTTAAAAGATTTCTATGTATATGATGTTCTTTATAGTCAGATTGATTTAATGTACATTGAACGAAAATGTTACAGGAGTGTGAGCACCTTGCCAGAGAGGTAACTGATGTGACCAAGCTTATGAAGATCTTACAAACTAATGAAGTTTCTCACAGTAAATTAATATCTGAGGCTACAGTGCTGTTATCTACTTTACTGAGCCTTATATCATGCTCTTCTAATTCACAGAGGTGAGTAAAATATATGCACTTAGGAAGAGAAATCATTTGCTTGTTCAAACATTGTATGATAAACATGAATTTACACTATGCTTGTTTTACTGGCTGTCTTCTTTCACTATGTAGGTTTGAAAATTTTGTGTCTAATTTGCTGACAAGAATTACAAAGAAAGCAGTCAGATTGGTAAGACCATCATGTGATATTTTCTAAAGATTGTTATTACCAAGAGAGTCTTTCCATTGGGCAGTTGTGAAATAGTGAATTTTCTCATGTAGCTACAAGATATTCCCAAATTGCTCGTTAACTTTTTAAGTACAATTATATGTATGCTGATTATTAGGGGGAAAATCCAAGATTATGACTAAGGATGTCAAATTAATCAATTTTTTATAACTGGTTTATCATTTTTTTCAATCAAGTTAACTTATTGATATAAGATCTGTGTTTTAGATAAGATGGTTTAATTTTACTTGACAATGAATCCTCACATGTATATGTCACAGGGTGATTAATTATTGTTAATTGTATATGTAGTTTATCATACCTCATCTTATTTCATGTTATTTTACTTACATTGTCTGTAAATTCAATATACAGTCAGAATTTACTATAATGGCAATTGAATTATTCATTCATTTGCACAACAGTGATATCGTTACAGTTTGGTGCTGTTTTGATGATATACATGTATGTGTTTTTGTGTGTGAGAGTGGCTTAGCTGATTTTCGTTATGTATGTGCATGCCTGGTGATAAATTTTGAGAGAATATTATATTTTTATAACTTCAAACCTAGCTTCACATCAATTGTTCTCTTGAATTATGGCCAGAATTTCCTAATTTTATGAATATGAAATTAATTAATAAATATTTGCAATAACTATGTATTGTAAAAGCATACATATAAATATCTATTTGATAGAATTGGAAAACTTTTAAAATAAGTAAACTTATAGGTTTATGCATTTTAAAAGTGAAACCTATTGGTTCACTCATTTTCTATATTTATGGACTTATGAAATGCATTTTGGAAAACAATCTGTGACATATAGTTCAGAGTTATGCAGTTTACATTTCACAAAGTTACCATCAAAACTTCTTTTCTAATGAAGTCCAGGCTTTAGTGGATAGGCAGCAACTAAATTTGTAAATTAGATTCTAACTACATGTACTTCATGAACATTTTATAAACGAGTCGCTGAGATGCATGACTTTAAGCAAAGGGTTCTTAAGCATTAAGAAGGTCAAAATTTTGGTTGTCAGATTTAAATGACTTGGGTCTTTAATGTTAAAGTAGATGTCTTGTATTGAGTTTGAGCTTACAAAGGTCAAGGGTCAAACTGGATTTAGTTAGATATTGAGAACCCTTTTCTTGACAGACTTTAAACTTGGTACATTGGTGAGGTCACAAGATACAAGGTTAAGGGTCCAGCTGGACATAGTAAGATGTTGTCACTCAATATCTTGAGAACCTTTTGTTTGACAGAACTTGGGTACATCATAAGGAGTATATAATCCCTATTGATTTTGAGGTGACAAGGTCAAAAGTCGATCTACTCTGAACATAAGATTTTGTGTGCTCAGTATCTTGATAATGCTTTGTTTGAGATATCTATCAAACTTGGTACATGGGCGCACCTAAAGATTCAAGTAACAAGGTCAAATGTCAAGACTGGTTATTTGGAAAAGTCTGCTTAGCATCTTTAAAGATCAAACTTATTATTATTGTTGCCCAGACTAGTAGATAATCCATATTTTTCACTATCACAATAGATTTTCTAAATGTAAAGTTGATCCTTTTCAATATTGCCATACAAGGGAATATGTTCTAAATGATATTCTTGTTTCTTTTATGTTAAAATATTTTCTTCTATTTGATCATATCTACCATAGTTTCACTCATGCTATTTCAAGTAATTAAAGTAGAAACATTTTTTATGGAGTCAAAGCTGCATCATGCAGGTCACATTACACAGTGGAGTAGTCTATTGGATGTAATTTGCAGTAACAAGTGAAGTTTGGCATGCTGTTAAGGAATCTATACTTTAAATAAAATGAATGTTACAGGATTTAATTCTGAAGATGCTGTGTGTTTCACCACATGACGCAATATACACAGACAAACAACTACATTTCCTTCACAGCATCGTAATCAAATGGCTTGCAGACTCAAGAAACCAGTAAGTAAAAATTCTAACACTCAGATATCATTGTTATTTTCATATGAATCCTTTTGAATGTTGCAGGAAGGAGTAAAAAGCAAAATACATAAATTTTTATTCTAGTAGTTGAACAACTGTCATCATGTAATGTATTTCTGAACTGGCTAACTGTCTAACAGTTTAATTTTCTTTGAGTCAGAGACATAAGCATTTTTGAATTTTGAAATGAAGACTGTTTAAGATACATGCATGTGTAATATGCAATCAATAGGAAATGGGGATTCATTACTGTGTGTAGCAGACAGAGCAAGGTGAGGAGTAACAGTAGGGGCATAATGTTTCACAAATGCACAAGTTTATCCAACTGCTTCATCTCTATGTTAAGTATTCAATGATTCAGTGTAACTTTTCACAGTGCATTCCTGGATTCCAAGAAAGATTTCATTCAAGAAGCGTGCAGATTCCACACTGATTTCTGCCAATTATATCTGAGACACATTTTGCAGTGGGCCAAAGACATGGAACCATGTTACAATGAGGGAGATTTAAATCTTTATTCATGGAGGTAATAATGAATTTCTTTTTAGTTTTTGAATGAAATTTGCATACATGTAACTTTAAGTCATTCTCTTTGTTTTTTATGCTCTTGGGATTAAAGATTTGAGAGCATATTTTTGAGTAGTCTGTCTCTTTGGCTGGCTGCAATTTTAACTTTGTTCATAACTTTTGAATGATACATATTAGGGACTGAAAAGTCAAGGTCATTATTATGTGACTGTTAAGGTCAAGGTTAATTTACCCAGATTCTGTAAGTGTGATCCACAGTTAATGTCTCTACACTCCTTGAAGTAATAAGAAACTGGAAATAAATGTAATCAAAATTGAAAAAATTACATTATGTACATGATAGCATAGATTAAAAGTGTCACCACTGGACCTTTGGCTGGCTGGAGTAGAAGGAGCTAATTAAATTTGATTGAAAGACATTGATGTGTTCTCAAATTAAAATTGTGCAGATCATATTATGTGTACTTTTACTGTAGAACTTTTATGGTATTTGTAGGTATAGAAGCAGTGAATCCAAATTTAGAGACAATGGCAGGAGCAGAGCACTTGATAAACTTTGTGAACACATTGATAACTTGTTCAGTGTAAACAAACAATGCCAGATTTTAGTAAGACGGTCACTCCAGAATAAAAAAGAAACCTCACATTTCAATGTGTATAGAGACATTCTCAAGAAATTAAGTCACATTCCTGAGTCATGAATTTTTACTGAAACTGTATTAAATCAGTTGATTGTACAGTAAATATGTTGTATGTTTTTTTTAAATTATTTTTGGAAATACAGAGGTGGATTTGATTTGAGATGTTGCCTCACCTGTACTCCAGCTATTATCCCCACTAAATGGTAATTATATAGGTACACATCACACTATGCTATAAGTAAAACATGCAGATATGATGTAAAGATAAATACATATATTTTTCTTATTTCGGTCTTGTTTAAGTGTGTGAAATATGTGTAAAATAACCTTTTAAATAGTGCCACACAGAACACAATTGTGTTCTGAAAATAATATGATTAGATTTAGGGAATTTTGCTGGAGGTTTGCATTTTTTGAAAAGAAAAAGAGTTCTAAATTAAATGACAATTAAATATCTGAAACTACACAGTGTTTTGTCATGATTTGTATATTATAACCTCCTGATAGCATAATTCACTCTTTTTAATTTTTTGTTTTCCTTGAATTTTTAGCTCACCTGAGCTGAAAACTCAAGTGAGCTTTCTGATCAATATGTCTATCTGTTCTTACATTCGTCCATCTGTATGTAAACTTTTCACATTTTCGACTTCTACTGCAGAACCACTTGGCCAATTTCAAACAAACTTGGCAAACTCATCCTTTGGTCAAGGGAATTAAAAATTGTACAAATGTAGGGCAGTGCCCTTGTCCAAAGGGAGGTAATAGCGAAAGAGCAAAAGTACATTAACAAATTTTTAAAAATCTTCTCCAGAACCAGCAGGCCAATTTCAATCAAACGTAGTACAAATCATCCTTGGGTGAAGGGGATTCAAGTTTGTTCAAATGAAGGGCCATGTCTCCTTCAAAGGGGATCTAATCACAAAAATGCAAAAACAGGGTGGGTTTATTTAAAAATTTTCTCAAGAATCACTGGGCCAAAATA
This sequence comes from Ostrea denselamellosa, assembly GCA_024699665.1. NCBI lineage: Eukaryota > Metazoa > Mollusca > Bivalvia > Ostreida > Ostreidae > Ostrea > Ostrea denselamellosa. The sequence continues at coordinate 103,361 of JAMZEH010000023.1, read as the reverse complement.
TTTCAAATTTACAAAGAAGCTTGCCAACATATTGCAGATTAAAGTTTGTTAAAATCATGGCCCTGGGGTAAGACCGGGCCACAATAGGGGATCAAAGTTTTGCATATGAAAATATAGGAAAAAATCCGCTGAGCCAGAAAAGTTCAAATTTACATGGCAGCTTTCTGACATAGTGCAGATTCAAATTTGTTAAAATCATGATCCCCGGGGGTAGGGTGGGACCACAACGGGATCAAATTTTTACATGTGAATATATTTGAATATGGGCCAACGTCACTCTGGTGAGCAATGTGGCCCATGGACCTCTTGTTTGTTTTTTAATCCTATCAGAATTTTGGTTCATGTGTTCCGTTTCAAGAAAACAGGTGTACACAATTCTAAAGACTTTGGTAGCAAAAATTTTTAGATTGAATGTCGGACAAGGGCGTAGACGTTGAATTGTGTGTAGAGAATGTGGAAAATAAGAATATACGTTGTATGTATGTATGTATATATATATATATATATATATATATATATATATATATGCAAATTAAAAGAAATTGGTGTAAAATTGTGGATTTCAATCAAAAGTTAAAATATCCGTGGGAAAACCTAGCATCTTAGAATCGCTAACAATTTAATATGTTCATAGTATCTTCATTAAGTTAAACTTAACATAAAATGCAATTATTTTAGGAAGACAATAGGCCCATACTATACATAATTCTCTCTGTTATCAAGGTTGTTCAATTGAAAACAGTTCGTTTGGACTATGGTGTGTAAAATGTTGCAATATTAAAAATAAACCTTGATTTGTATTAAATAACAAGATTATCGAATATAAATAATAAGGTTATTGAATATGAATTACAAGATAATTGAATAAATGTATAAATCAAGATTTATCGCATTTAATTCAAAATTGTCCCATTAAAATATCAAGATTATCGAATACAATTCAAGATTTATCAAATATAAATGAGAAGATTATTGAATATAATTTAAAGATTTATCGATTATAAATAACAAAAATATGGAACATAAATAACAAGATTATTGAAATAAAGGTAACAAGATTGTCGAATATAAATCAAAATTTATCACACATAAATCAAAATATCAAGATTGTCTAATATAAATCAACTTTTTGAATAATATCAAGATTATCGAATACAAATCAAGATGTTTGCATATGAATAGCAAGAATATTGAATATAAATAAAAATTTCGCATATAAATCAAGGTTTGTATAATATTGCATTTTTTACACGTCATATTGGACGTTCAAAGAATTCGGAGAAAAAAGGCTGAAGCTACATGGAGGTGTCAAGTAATGCCGGCTGGCTCATGTCTTTTATATTAGCATTATTATTTTCATACTAAGGACCCAACATATTTGTCATTATTTATGTACAATGTTGCTGGGATGAAATATTTTAAGCCTGTTTTTATTGTATCATATTTGTTTTAACCTTACCTCCCAGATTTGCTTGAATCTTGAATTGTTATTTATTATTTAAAAAAAGAATAAAAAATTGTAAGCCATAAAGGAGTTTGTGAAAAATTTGAAGTATAAATAGTGAATAGTTACTTTTTATATTTTTATTCGGCTCACTCAAACGAACAAAAACCATTTATAAAGTAAACACAAACACGTTAAATAGGATGTGCAACGCTTTTATGTGCAGTTTAATCATTTCGAATAATTCAGAACAAAGTATACAATCTTTTCTCGTGCACTTCTCTCCGAATTCTACAAACAATGAATAACAAAATTAATATAATAACAATAAAAACAATTCACAGTACAGAGCAAATGATGGATGTGTGGGACTTAACATACTGTACGAGAAAGCCTGCCTTCAACTGCCTTTACACCTGATCGTAGGGGCGTATAGTGGCTGATTTGTGCCTACAATTTGTCGTTTTTACGGTTTTGTTTGGGAGAGAGAGAGAGAGAGAGAGAGAGAGAGCTAGAGAGAGCTAGTTATCATTTTATTGTCTTTTCGTTATTTAGGGGCGAAAAGTCACTAATTATCGTTTCGACGTCTCGAAATGTCGAAAAAACGACAAATTTGAGTGGATTCGGTAATCGAGATGCAGGATTATAACGTGTATATATTTTCGATTACTTTTTCACACACACACACACACACACACACACACACACACACACACACACACACACACATATATATATATATATATATATATATATATATATATAAAGGACAATCAGGTAAAAAATGTTTTTCATCTTCAACACTGGTCTTACAATGGAAACAAAATCCATTTTTCTAGGAATGACAGGATTACAATGTCTACCTGTCTCTCTATATAACTGATCCGCACTTATTCTTAGTTTTGTAAAATAAGAGCGCAGGTTTTTGTGAATTGGGACAAATCTTTTTTCTTTTTTTTTTTTTGTCCTCATAGGGCCTCCGTGGGTGAGTTTAGAGCATCACACTCAAATTAAATTCACAAGATCTATTTATCGGGTTCGATTCTCGCTCGCACCGATACATGTTAGATAGTGTGAGAAAGTTTGCCAGTTTACTTTAGGAAGGCCGGTGGTCTCTTCCCGGGTACATTGTATCTGGATTCTCTCTTCCACCAATAAAAAACTGGACGCCACCAGATAACTGAAAAGTTGTTAGCTGTGGCGGAAAACAACAAACAAACAATCCTCATAGTTAAATAATGTACTATGAAATGAAAGTTTTCCATAATGAGTATTATTAATATTTTGTAATTCATCAAAGGTTTTATTTGAAAAGAAATCATGATGTTTAGAACCAAATAGTAGAATTTGTTGTATAACAGTTACATCAAGAAAATCTCTTTTTTTTTTTTCGTAAAAACATGCGTAGATAATTTTTTTTTAATGAATACTTACTTGTTTCTAACATTTATGGTGTAAATATATGCAATACTGTTCAACAAAATTTGCAGCAACCACATCACGTAACAGGTAGAGGGATTGTCTCGTGGGAAAAATGATTTAAGCCATGGTGTTTCAAGGAGTTTGGATCAGAGGCAAATCTGTCTGTCCATTTAAGATTCCCTTAGCCCCCTGGGAGTAATGATATACACCATGGTGTTTCAAAGATTCAGCGGGACATTCACAGAGCTAAATGGCATCTGTCCAGCAGAAAATTTAGCAATCAGTACATGTATAATGCAAGAAGTCTTTGGAAATAATTTGTCACTCCTCTGGTTATGGAGCATTTTTTTGTGCAACCGAAAATAAGTAATTCATACCATGTGAAAGAAATTATCTAAATGTATGTGTGAAATGAGTGAAATATGTTTTGAAATATTCCTTTAATTATTTGACCAATTCAAGAGATATATTGACAAGTTTTGTTTATAAGGAGTAATCTTGATTTTACTTTGGACATTAAAGCAAAGATATTGTTGTAATCTTTGCATTAATTAAAGCTGACATGTTTTGTGTCATGTACTTTTATATGTTTATAAAGAATAAACATCTGACGGGCTTACCACCATGTGCCGTTGACGTGCACTTTTTTTACTTTTAAAATAGATGACCTTTTTCAATCATAAATGCCGTCTTGTATATTCACTATATATATATATATATATATATATATATATATATATATATATATATACATACACACGCATTTTGACTCTTTGATACTTTAAAAACCCACTGAGTTGAAGTTTGACAAAATGCAAGCATAATGGAAAATACGCGTATCAAAATGATTTGCACATATAGGTATATGTAATGTAATTCAATCATTCGTCCCAAGTGTCAATTGGGTGATAATATAGGTAGTTATGTTGGGGTTGTGAAGTAATTGCACTTCTAATTTAGATATGAATAAACTTTTAGTTGAAGATGAAAGATTTTGATCTACATGAATATCGTAAATTGAAAGATGACATGGGAAAAGACGGGAGGAACATTATACACGAATTATTATCATTAACAAATTGTAGATTTTCTTTTTCTTGAATACCAAAAATTAGCAGTTACGAACTATTACAGAATAAGCCATCCTTAATTACCTATACGTGCGTTAGGGAAGTGCTAAACGCACCGGAAGTTCCAACATAATACGGCTACATATGACGTATAGGTTCCCGTTGTGTCTTTCTTTCATTGACGTTTGGAATGATGATGCTTCAGAGCCGTGGGAAAAGAAAAACTTGTCTGTTGGGTTACCATCTTATAACAATCGCTCTGCTTGTTGTGGTTGTTTTTATTTTTACCGAAGCAGCTGGTGCTTTTCGGAGGGATTATTCCTTCTTTCTCAACCCATTCGAGAGATATGGAGTAGGGGTGACAGTTGCATTATATTTTATGAGGTATTTGACTTTTATAACTTTGCCACTATCGTTGTTCAATTTTCTTGGAATTGTGTTATACAACACATGGCCGAAGACACCGATTCTAAAAGGGGCATTTCTTCATGGCCCATTCATCTGTTTTAGAGTGGTTACGAAGGGGTTGTATCCAAATTTAGTACAGAAAAATTTGGAGAGAAACATCACTATATGCAGTAGTATCGGATTAAGTAATTTCATTTTCGAAATTGTCACAGACAAAGCCATTGATGTTCCAAAGAATATGTTCATAAGAGAAATTGTCGTCCCTTTTAATTACCGAACTTCGAAAAAGACCCTATATAAAGCCCGCGCTCTTCAGTATTGTTTGGAAGACAATGTGAATACTTTGAATGACGAGGACTGGATTGTTCACCTCGATGAAGAAACTGTTCTGACCAAAGCATCTGTGATTGGAATTCTTAATTTCATCGGAGAGGGAACAGCGAGTTTTGGACAGGGCATCATTTCGTATGCAAACGAAGAGATCTTTTGTTGGGTCACTACCATCTTCGACTTCGCCAGAGTTGGAGCTGATTATGGTATCTTACGATTTTGTCTGAAGTATTTCAGAAAGCCTGTGTTTAGCTGGAAAGGCAGCTATGTTGTTTGCAATGCAGGGGCAGAGAGAAAAGTCTCCTATGATTTTGGAATAGAGGGCAGTATTGCTGAAGATTGTTTCTTTGGACTTACAGCATGGAAACTGGGTTACTCGTTTGATTTCATCGAAGGCGAAATGTGGGAGAAAAGTCCCTTTTCATTGACCGACTACATAAAACAAAGAAAACGGTGGATACAGGGTATAACAATGACTTTCCTTAGCAGAAGCATCCCATCCAGCCAGAAATGTGGAATCCTTTTTATGATACTCGGGTGGATAACAATGCCACTGACCGCTCCGAATGCTGTGTTGGTGCCACTGTATCCACTTCCGATGCCAAGATTTCTCCGTTTTCTGTGCGGATTCATGGGGGGTGTGATGATGTTTTTGTTCATCATTGGTGCGTTGAAGTCGTTTAATTATCAAAGGACTGGGCTGTTGAAGTTTCTGGTTATTTGTTTGTCTCCAGTTCTCCTTCTTCCATTCTTTGTGCTGACGGAGACGTGTGCCGTAGTCTATGCTTTTCTTACATTCAGAACAATCGAATTTCACACCGTTAGGAAAGAGGAGGATAGAATTATTCATGTGAAATGCAGTTCATTTAAAGAAAATGATCCTATGGACGTGTAAATCTTAGTAATTTTTTATTCGTACTACAGCAAACTTTATACACCGTGACATTAGAAAAGAACACTCGTTTATATAGATATATTTACATTGCATTGTATTTTCCTTATTAAACTACATTACATGTGTATGTTTTATTCTCGGTACGATTTCTTGTATTCTTACCCACACTCCATTTAACAAACTTATATAATTGATTAGTGCATTAACTTGAAAGTCGAGGGCAGTTTTCATCAAAATGTATCGGTAGCTAATTTCCGTAAAATGATATGAAAAGTAATGGTATAATTAGGTCTGTACAGGCCTGAATAAAAAAAATATATAATGCAAACATCCAGCTACGTATGATTTTTAAAGGAAACTTGAAAGCAACGAGTAACTTCCATCAAATTAATTTGCCAAGCCATAAAATCTGAAAATTGATGGCATATATATTGATATATCGAAGTTGCTCTTCGTCATGAATGGGACTAAGATTAATTTTTTTTTCAATGCAAACACTTGCTACTCAAGATTTTGAAATGAAATTTGAATGTTTAAGGGTTAATTTTCCATCAAAATTTATAAATTGCTGATATCACTAGGCATGGTATCTGAAAAGTGATGATGACATATTGAGATATTTTAAAAATTGGTCCTCGTCGTGTATATACATGTTCATATAACCCTAAATGAATTATTTCGTTACAGTGAACACGCATTTCTTTCTTGAAAACTATAAGTAGACGGATAAGTTAACCGTTTTATTCGTTAATAGATGCACACCTGCTTAAACTTTAACACTCAATTTGAAAGTTGATTTAATTTGCACTGCAAAGGTTAAGTAGCTGGCAAAATCAACCATGCTGTTTGGAATTTCATAGCATATTCTGATATGAAAATTACTTCCTCGCCATCTAAATAAATCAGTTAGATAATTATATTCAAACCAAGTAACCTGTTTCTTGTAGCTAGCTATCACTGGTTATAGTCTTTATATGTATTACCAGCAGTACCTAGCTACTAGTAGCTAGCATTTCTAACGTTACTAATAGCTAACTATAATCTGACGTTCCGCACCGTGACAACTTCAGGTCAGCAAATACGAAGCGATCCAACTCACAAAACGAAAAAAATATATAAATGTATTTACAACTACAGGATATATGTTGTTTATATTTTATCGGTTTCATCTAAACATATCTATTTCACTTAAATGAAATGTACTCTCTAGGGATAACGACGTGAAGGCGTGGATGCCCTGTGAGACAGTCAAAATGCAAGTCAGTGGATCAAGATCTGCTTTATCAAACGGGTATTTCTCAATCTAAAACAATCATAAATACATGGCATACGTTTATCTACCAATTCCATGAAAATCTACATAGAAGTTTGCGGAGTTTCAGGTTTTTCCATGTTTCTGCAATGGATTTCAAGAAGAAAAAATAAGATCAAGATATACTCTGTCAACTTTTCATGTTGTTTTAAACAAGTAATTCGAAGGGATGAAATGTCCTGTGCACAAAAATCTTAAATATTCGACATCTCAAACAGTACGAAAGCCGACTGGGCTCATTTTTAAAAAAATCCAATTCAGTTATTTTAATATGCAGATAAATATATATTGGGCGACTACCTTTCCCAACTATTTTTGATAGTAGCAGTGAATTAGAAGACTGTCTAAGATTGAAGCCCTACATAGCGAACGATGAGCGTCTCTCCCCGACTGAAGAATCAATTCAAATCGTTTCGAGGGTGGGTGTGTGGGTGGGTGAAGCAGTTATAGCAGATGAAAACCCTGAATTCCTCTACCTCTCACGAATTAGGGTTTTGAAGATAGGGCAAGTTATTTTCTATTCGTGTCAAGAATTTTACACAAGTCAACTTCCAACTTTTCCGGCTGCCCTCCGTTGAAATACGGTGCTATGTGTCTGAAAATGAAGTACATTTAGTAACTTTTCTGTGTCGGACAGATGACTGCTTGCTACTGCTATCTGGTATAGCTTCACTAATGGTTATATCATTTATTTATGGATTAAAATTAGCCTTACAGTGTATAAGTGTATTCGAGATAGAATACGGATCTATAGCATTGCTAATTTTTCGCTCAAATTCCAATTTAACAACAAAAATATGACAAACCACTGTTGTACAATTCGAATAGTTATTAAAACGATAAATAATAATTGTATCACTTCGTAACAACCCTGTATTTTTATTTAATTCAAGAAAACACATCGTCACCTATTCAGTTGTTTGGATTAAGAAATAAAATAAAAATTCGCTCGTAACTTTAACGACAACTTATGGTCTTGCATAATAACCGTCGTAAAATAATTGTAAGCCTTACGACCGAATTTCATCGTAACTCGCAAATTCTAAATCTTTGTAAAGCGGCCGTACATCGTAAGTTATGTCTTACGACTAATTCTAAGATTTTCGACCTTTTGTAAAACGGGTCCCTGGGATTTCTTTCTTCTTTTTTTCTCATTAATCACTCGGTGATTTTTATTTCTATCCCACAATCGATATTATGAATGATTCTATAAATTCATTTTTGGCGATTTGAATAATTTATAATCATTACATTAAGTTTTTGAAAAGACCCTTGTAATTGAACGATTCATAGATACGAACTCGAAATAACTAACTCGTTATAAGATAATTAATTCGTTATAACGAGATAACTCGTTATATCGTGTTAAATTATTTATTTATTTATTTTTTTTGTTTACTTTTTCAAAAATGAGCCTATCCGGTTTTCGTAGAAACAATGTTCTTAAATAAATGAGAAGTTACTTAATACAGACATAAGGATTACGTATTTGAAATTATATAGTTCTCTCGCTGATAGGCTAATTATTTTGAAGATTAGTAATTTGGTTTTGCAATCAATTTTTAGATCTAAACACACTTTGATACGTAACACTTGCATTAAATTGTGTTTAAATGATTGATTAAACAATGAGCTACAACACTGAGATAACCGTTTACTAAACGTGTATGTGCATTTTTGTAAATGTACATTCATAATTGCACTTATTTTTTAAAAATCAAATATAAGTAATTTACCCGGTTTTTGCCAATATTTGAAGAATCCGATTCTTCTGGCTATTTTGAATTGTCCAATCTTTGGGTCAGTATACAAAAAACGATATTTCTTAAACTGGTTTTGTGATTTAACTATACTGTGTAAGGCTTCTATATGGTTTGAACTCTAGTTTCTTAGAATAAGGGTAAACTAATAAAAAATCATCCATGGGTTATAGCAGGCACACGTGTTTGTAATTTTGATGAAGTGTAGTTCTTTCAGTTGTTTTAGATATCCAACGTTTTCCGAGAAGCAGAATGGGACAAGCAAAAGACCACGATCAATGGCTGTGATCAGGGTTGGACTCAATAGCAAGCACGTACATATACCGAGAATGGGTTTACAATGAACAGCATGGAGCTCATATGTCTGTTCATGGTAGTAAGGTAAGACTTTCAGAATTATTCAGACAGGGTTAGAAAAGTGTTGGTCCAGAATAAGTACACATAATTATTATGTGTCAAACTGTCATAACGGAAGTATTTGGATGTTCATTCACTTTCTTGATACTACAATATACAACTTATTTTAGGATGCACGTTGTATATGTTGCTGAGAAGTAAGGATTGTTATATTTTTATTGTTAGCTATAAAATGTATATGCTTATCTATAGTGTGTATTTAGGCTTTACGCTTTGAATATCCGGGACATATAGTTTTGGCCATGTCTGTCGTGCGTATTCTATCTCGTTTCTTGTATTTAGCTCATTTCTGAACAGGCTATAGGAGACACATCAAAGTTCATACATTTACATTAAACTGAAAGGTCGCGGTAACTCAGTGGTGGAGGGTTCGCTTCGTAACCGGCAGGTTGTAAATTCGAGCCCCGTTCTTGTTTTGCCATGGCCACGACTGATTGCCCCCTCTCCAACGCCCGGCACTCACGGGTCTTTCGGATATGGTCTTGAAAACGGAGGTCCCGTGTCGCAACAGACGTCGGCACGTTAAAGAACTATTGCTGCGGCCCGGTGGCCCTTTTCACAAAAATCTTACGACTGAAGATAAAAAGTTCTTCCTTATGCTCAACTGCGTGCAACCCCGAGTAAGGATGCCGATTTTATTTTCTATGCATACTCTTAGTTTTGCTATTTCAGAAATTTATGAGTGAAGAATTATTAAGCAATTACAGAGTTTAAAAATCTTCATCTTAATAAGACTTTTTGTGAAAAGGGCCTCTGAGCTCTAAGCATAGGTCTAACTTTTTAGTAATTCATCTACAGATGGTTACGTTTCATTATGAGTGAAATATTCTCGACGGAACGTAAAACAACCAATCATAAATATATACATACTGATGAGGACTTGGTATACTGTAACAATTCTTTGATCTTGACATTTCATATGACCCTGCTTTCACATGTCTAGATTTTACGTTTGGTTGTAGTTGATAAACAGATGATTAACCTGTAGAGAATGCGTTCTTCAAGCGAAGCTTCATACACAGATACATCCTGATGAGAGCATCATCGTCCTTGATTTTTTTGACCTCGATCATATAACATTGACCTAACATTTCTCGATTTTAAACAACAAAAGGCAGGGCATTCGTTACAACATTGGCCTAATTTAGCATTTCGTCATTGTGAACAACCAGGGTGGGGGTATTCATATACATTGGACATACCGGGGTATTTCTAGTCAATTTGAGAGAGAGAGAGAGAAAGAGAGAGAAAGAGAGAGAGAGAATTTCGGAAGTGTTTGAGGAGAAAGAAAACGAAAGTCAAGGTCACACATTAACATTCATGCTTTGTTGGAAATGTTCTTGGATTACATTTTATTTCTTATTATCTGCAAAAGTTACATTTCTCTGTTCATTTAATTCGTTTGATAAGAATGCAACTTGGCTTTCGTATGTTTGGTACATTCTTATTGTGGCCCCAACGTTTGCCAGGAGTCCGTGGTTGAAACGTAATTGATCCACATTACTTGTAGAAACTTGCGCATTGTGTTGGCATATTGCTGCTTTTTGTTGATCTTTATAATGAACCTAGTATCGTGACTTTACAGTGTAAAATTAAAATTTTGAAATCCAACCATGCCCCATCTTGACTTCAGATTTAAACACCTTCCTATTTTTTCAAGTACAAAATTTTGAAATATTTTTCCAAAACAAGTTTATTTTTATGTAAAACGTCAAACTCCCATTGTAGCCTCATTCCGAAATAGAAGAACATGATTTGAAGAAACATGAATGTACACGACATGAGGATACATTCATATCATTTTGAGAAATCGTAACAATGTAAATCGAGTAAATAATATGCATAAAGATTTTTATATTTCAACTTTGAGCCCCTGAACTCCATTATGAGCTTTAACTGTATAAGGAAGATATCACATCGTATTGTTTTCTAACCTTATAGTTCTTATAACGAATTTTAAGTGATCTCGACCTATCTTGCCTTACATGGGACGTCATTTAAACTGACTTGATTCCTCTTTACACAAGGATCTTTGCGATAAATTATTTTAAAATATGAACAGGGTATGGCGATGACTACAGACAGACACCAGACAATTGTTTGGTCAGTAAAGCTCAGGTTATAGTTAAAATCTTAAAGAGATAAACTCCCTCTAACATTACCAGTGTATAATCACGGAACGCTCCTTAAGGTTAGAATTAATATTTCAAAATCATTACCACAAACAACAGATCAGATCAATTGTAGGTTTAAATGTAACAGGTCTTTCATTACGGTATTTTATTTTTCTCACCCGTTATTCTACCTCATAGTGTATATCTTGGTTCAAATATAACTATTTTTGTCTTTAAAAAGCTCCATAGTTTCTCAAGCACAGACGTGTACCTATAACTACGTTAAAATCTGCATTGGTGACATAGGGACAATTAGAAGCCTAGGTCGAAGTTTTGATCTCTCTATAGAAAACTACGTGTACTCAAGATGTGTTCTGTCACAATATTCATCGACAAGTCATTATTTTAAGAGTTTCAATCATTCTGCGTGGTGAATTATGTTATTAATCATATCATATACGTGTAATTAATAAATAGTACAATTTAGGCATGCAACCGATCTTTTTTGTACCAGATAATTTCTTTAGATTTTGAATTATTAACGTAATATTTTCTTTGCAATAGGCTCCGCAAAAATTTATCCGAAAACGCATTACATAATTTCTTCGATTTAAAAGAATAATGCTTGGTTAATGTGACGCTGAGATATGCTTGAAAACTCTGTTGTAGAAATAACCATGGGGTGAGATGTTATAAGGTGCCCTGTGTCAAGGATTACAACTCCCTGGGCACGTAAGGTTGGCTCACTGGGAGCCGTCAGGGAAACTCCAAAGCTCTTCAAAACCGATCATATTTCATTTAGTGAACCGTCGTAAAATGGCTGTAATGTTGTCAGAACGGCGAAAACTCCAATCAGTCAATCAATCTGTTTTAGAATATTGCAACTTTTTAAGTCAAAACATCCTACGGACTTGGGTCTTTTTTCCCCGGAGCATTCTGTGCATTGGTGAACTTTTGATTGGTACAGATTCTAATCTCCTTTGTTTCTATTAAATTATTCATGACTGAAATCTCTAGTGAAGAAAAGGATTGGGTCCATCATTCATAAAATTGCTACGCAAGGCACGGTTGTTGGATTACAGTTGAAAGACAATTATTTTTCTGATGAACATCTATCGATATCTATTTGAAAATGACAATCTTAAACGTAATCTAGACTTCATAGTTTTGTTCCTTGGTATAACATTGTTAATTATCACAAGTATTAATCAAATTAAAGTTTTTTCAAGTCTTCAGTGGAATGTAAACACGGGCAGCAGGACATGTCCAATGTATCCAGGTATGAAGAAAAGAAAAATCATGTAAGCCACGTGAGTGCTGCTAACATTACGTCAACACTCGATGACGTGTTGGACCCGAAGAAATACGACCGAAAATTGAGACCAGGATTTAAAGGTACGTAGTTAATCCCTAGTACTAAGTAGTTAACTCCTAGTACTAAGTAGTTAATTCCTAGTGCTAAGAGTTAATTTCTAGTACTAAATAGTTAATTCCTAGTACTAAGAGTTAATTTCTAGTACTAAATAGTTAATTCCTAGTACTAAGTAGTTAATTCCTAGTGCTAAGAGTTAATTTCTAGTACTAAATAGTTAATTCCTAGTACTAAGAGTTAATTTCTAGTACTAAATAGTTAATTCCTAGTACTAAGTAGTTAATTCCTAGTACTAAGAGTTAATTTCTAGTACTAAATAGTTAATTCCTAGTACTAAGAGTTAATTTCTAGTACTAAATAGTTAATTCCTAGTACTAAGTAGTTAATTCCTAGTACTAAGAGTTAATTTCTAGTACTAAATAGTTAATTCCTAGTACTAAGTAGTTAATTCCTAGTACTAAGAGTTAATTTCTAGTACTAAATAGTTAATTCCTAGTACTAAGAGTTAATTTCTAGTACTAAATAGTTAATTCTTAGTACTATGTAGTTAATTTCTAGTACTAATATATCTTTTTAACTAGTATTTCATTCTTGATGACTAATTTCAAGGTCTAGTATAAAACTTTTATAGTTTATACCGACATTTTTGAATACATGCAATCTCAATAAATGTTTAAAAGCAGCTGTACACTGTTTTATCATCAAATGGCGAATATTCTCCAAATGAATTCCTTGAAATAGAAATAATCTGCAAAGGTTTTCTATTGCAACATAGAAATTTGATTATCAAGACTTCTTGCCTAAAACATTTACTTGCTTCCATGTTCAACGCAAATGTATAAAATACGCTTATCAATCGTCTATTCTAAACACTTTCAGGAAAACCCGTGGGAATTTATACAGACATGCTTCTGAGATCAATGGGACCTATTTCCGAAAAAGACATGGTTTGATTTGCGTCTTTTACATAAGAATGTCTGTATCTACATCAGTTATTATTTAATTTCTATATTAATAAATATTTTTATTGAGTTTTTTTTTTATAAAAATGCCTTCAAAACTAAACCTCAAACCAAAAACTTTTGCTTGATGAAAATACATATATTTGCAATCTCATTTTGCTTCCTTGATTAAATGTTTGGCGCCTAGGTCATAAACATCGACATGTTTTCCATTTCGATTTTCTCGTTTCATTACAAATTCCTATTACTATAAGAAACACCATCATTCATTCTGATTAAACAGAATTTCTTCATCTGTAAACAGTTCATTACAAACTTCAGCCTTGTGAGTGACCGATGTAGTAATATATTTTACAATGGACATCTTTAACAGTCTCCCGCAGTCCTTCTCACTTATTGCAGAGTGTTAAATGGGATTTTGACAACATTGCGTTATTGGTTTTTTTTGGTTTTTTCTTCATATGTATACTCCTGTCCGGCATGTCCACATACAGAATATGAAGTCTCTTTTTTTGTGCTCGCGATGAATAAAGGGCCAATTCTTTGAGCGAGAAAGAATTAATCTATTATACGAGTTTTAATAAATCACTCTTCACTTTTTTGGTTAAAGAGGTGTATAACACCGTCATATATCAAAATATAGATATTAGGAATATTGGTATATTTATTTTAAATGCGATAGCCTGGCTTGGTAGATCAGTCGGTTAACGTGTCGGCTGCTGATCTGTAGAGCGCGGGTTCGAGTCTAGATGGGGTTTTAAAGTTTTTCAGATTACCTTCTACTAAAACTGCATTTTTTGACTATTTGATTGATTGACTATATATTGTTTAACGACCCGCTCGAGAATTTTTACTCATATGTAGACATCACCATTGCCGGTAAAGGGCTGCAAAATTTGAGCCTATGCTTGGCGCCTATGACCTTTGAGCAGGGAGGGATCTTTATCGTGCCACACCTGCTATGACACGAGGTCTCGAGTTTTGCGGTCTCATCCGAAGGACCGCCCATTTAGTCGCCTCTTACGACAAGCAAGGGATTCTGAAGATCTATTCTAACAACCCGGATCCCCACGGGGGTTGACTATTTGAAAAGGTGAAGATATCGAATAGTGATCAATCTCAAAACTCCTGTAAGGAAACAAATTAAGAGTTGGGCAAATACGGAACTCTGCCCTACATCGTACTCGGATATTATATTGAAAATAGATGTTAACGACAAACTAAAACTCAACTTTATGATTAACGGCATGATTTCGGCTTCTCCATCATCGATTTTCCATTTTTGTGTAGCAGTGTTCTATCATCACCTGCATGTGGTGTTTGTGTCTCCCATCTGGTTGAATACTCAAGAGCTTGTCCTGCGTATGATCAGTTTTTATATTTAGGCGGGTTGCTTGCAGGGGAGTTGATGTTGCAGGAGTTTCAACAGTCTCGTTTAAAGTCAGCTTTTCGCAGGTTGTGATAACGATTTGGTTTGCCAATACAACCTGGGTCATGTTTTGTGTGAAGTGTTTCATACGAATTGTTGGGCCGTTCTTAGCACACTGATTCTGGCTGCGGATTGCTCCGTTTGCCTGATTGGAATCTGGGGCTCACGGCGGGTGTGGCAGATCGGCGGTGGATGCTTGCTCCTACTGATCGTCTGATCCCAACTCTACTATATCCAAAGGTCTGTGGTTCTCCAACTCTCTAATATGTATTCCATATAGGATTGGTGGGACTGGTTGCTGTTTTTCCCCTTTTCGTTGTATTGGCAAACTATATCATTATAACGACCATAGAATTTGAGAAATGCTGTCTGTAAACGAGACTATTGAAACCCCTGTAACATCAACTTGTTTATTAGTAGCCTGCCTCATTTTAATAACTAATCATACGAGAACAAGCTTTTACGTATCGAATCATTTGAGAGACATAGACACCATATGCAAGTGATAATGGAATATTGCTATATAAATATGGGAAATTGACGATTGAGAAGCTGAAGTCATCCTGTTTGTCATAAAGTTGAGTTGCTAATTTGCCGTCAAAATATTGTTGTACATATCCTTCACTGTTCATCCATATCAAATTTCCATGGCGTGTTATTCCTCCATAGCTGGGTTACAATAGGTCATCAGAACCCTTGCTTATTGTAAGAGGTGACTAAATGAGGCAGTTCATTGGATGAGACCACCAAAACCGAGGCCCCTTGTCACGGCAGGTGTCGAACGATAAAGATCCCTCTCTACTCAAAGGCCGTAAGCGCCTAGCATAGGCCTAAATTTTACAGCCCTTCATCGGCGTCTCCATATGAATGAAAGATTCTCGAAAGGGACGCTAAACAATCTACAGGCAACCAACATTAAGCAAAAAGTGTAATATTTATCAATACAAATTTCAATAAAAAGTTAGATATACTCGGCTTTACGGATAGTATCGAGGATAAACTATTCTTGTAAGGTAATGTTTTTCATCATTATCTTGGTAAACATTACATTTCTAGTTTCTTTCTTTCGTTTTTGCGCAGGTATACTCTATCGAGATATACTTTAGACAGAGGTGGATGGACGCAAGACTCGCCACTAATATGTCCATAGAGAACATTTCCTTGAACATTAAAGTCCTGGAGAGATTATGGTACCCCGACACAGTTTTCTACAACGGCAGGAAGTCTCGCCTTCACTACGTACCAACAACAAACCGTTTCATTAGGATTAGTCCAAATGGTTCCATGTATCTATCACAAAGGTACATAATCAACATTATCGAGGAATTTGAATGTTCAAATAAAGTTATCAATCCTAAAATTGTAGTTGTTGAAACATTGTCTTTAATTTTAGAATCGTAAGTTTGAGATAATTGTGCGCTTGAATAAAATAAAATGTAAAAATAAGTAATAATGGATTCCACATAGGTTGACCGTTAGAGCCATTTGTCAAATGGAGCTTCAGAACTACCCTTTGGACTACCAAGTATGTGACCTCCAGATAGGAAGCTGTAAGTCAAATGTCTAAAACAATATTTAAATGAATAAATAGATACTAAAAAGAACCCCAAACCACCTCTGACAAAACCCGCCTATTTTAACAATGATTAGTGTAAAAATACAGTACTAATTAGTTCTTGATCTTGACACTTTGACCTCAAACTGTTACAGTTGCCTATTCAACGGAGGATGTGACGTATGTCTGGCGTTATGGTCCCTCGAATTCAGTTCAGTTGTCGACAGATATGAGCATGTCCCAGTTTGATCTCATCAGTTATTCGGCCACATATTCTAATATATCCAGAAAAGAAGGTGCAAGAACATGCAACTTATATTTCGTTCATCTCATTCCCACCGTTTGTTTCATTTCATAAATCCATATGTATGTTTCAGCCTAATTAAAGTTAGAATATATATATATATATATATATATATATATATATATATATATATATTAATCTCATTTGCAATTTTACTTACGTGTTCTTACTGTGAAGAGCTGCATTCATGCCCTTTTCCTTGCTTGGCTTTTTGAAAATACACATTCATCATCAATTATTTTCTTTGGTTTATACAATAATCTACTAATGTGATTTTATTTACCTTTGCTACATAAACCCCCCCCCCCCCCCCTGTTCTTGAACTGTTCAATGATGTCTTTTTATTCCTGACAGTGGTCTATTCTTGTCTGACGGTTCGTTTTGGCCTCCGGAGACATGCTGGATATTTCCTCATCCACATCGTCATTCCATGTTCATTACTGGTTGTGCTATCCTGGGTCTCGTTTTGGATTAACAGAGAGGCCACGGCAGATAGAATTGCTCTTGGTAATCTCCAATTTTGAAATCAGATTTCAGTATTGACATATTGCTTTGCAAAAAGGTCGTTAAACCAAACACATCATAATGTTCCAAGCGTTAAAGTAACGAATTATTTCAGGTGAGAGAAATTAATTTGATATTCATATTTCATTTTATGAATATTTGTATATCTCTTAATAATCAGTTTGCAGACATTTTTTTATTGTATGAATATGATTGAAAATCAAAATAATTTACCTACATTTGTAAATGTATATTCAAATGGAATATGATGGCCCTATTAATTTCTTCCCCTTGTACAGATGGTCTGTCATGGCACAAATGAAATAAAATATGGTGAATGAACGTAAATGTACACTTAAAGAAATAAAAGAATGTACAAAATGAAACATGTTAATTACTCATCGTCACGCACACAATGTACTATGAATATATTACTAAAATCGCTTTGCAGGCATCATATCATATTCTTGTACAATAATGAATATATGACCATTTTTATCATGCGGGTAGGCTGCATTACCATTCAACAGGCATTCAGTACAAAGGGTATTTTCAAATTTTTAAGCACAGCTTGAATATCTTTCTTTGAACACAAGAGACAGAAAAATTGTGGTAATTGGGTTTCGTACAAAAAACGAAATCTAGGACATGGAACTTCATCAGATTAAACTGTTTCTTTAAGTGATCAAGTATAACTATAATTTTACATAGGCACAACCACAGTCTTAACCATGACTTTCCTAGCACTTGACACCCGAGACGAACTGCCGCGTGTTTCATATGCCACTGCCCTCGACCTTTATGTAGCTATGTGCTTTATCTTCGTTTTGTCTACTCTTGTCCAATTTGCCATTGTTCACCTATTCACCAAGAGGGGTCATAATGATACTTATCCCCAGGTCAAAAGGGAGACCTTGGATGACGATGAAAAAGCACCTGTATGTATAAGTTGTCGTGATGCCGGTATTCAGTCTCTTTTTGAGCGTTTATTTATCTAACAAATACTCAAATGATAAGTAGTTTTCACTTTCTTTTTACTTTACAGTCCTCAAGGAAAATTCAACCCAGAACCACCAAACGGATAGCATGTATCGAGCAGAATGTTCACAAGAACAGGGTATTTGTTTCAAAAGTGGAAAGTCGTATGAAGGTGTGGTTCTCTAGCTTGAAGTTCAAAGATGACCCTTTTCAAGAACAAAGTCACGAAATTCAGACTAACAGCGTGAGCCAAATTGACAAGGTGTGTCGATTCATATTCCCCATCACATTTGTAATTCTCAACATTGCATACTGGTCATTTTATCTGACCAGAAATGAGTTTGAAATATAAGAATTTCAGGATAATATTTATGAGTCTTGCAGTATTGGGAATGCATGTATATATTTGGAATATTTAAACTGATAGAGATATTTGCATTCACGCAGAATGTTTATCATGAAGAAGATACTAAATAAATTTCTTTACTTTATTATATTGTTACATATTGGATACATGTTCAATAAAAGAGTAAACTACATTCTCTGTATTTACATGATATCAATAAATGTAAACAACGTAATGCAATAAACAATTGCATTTTACGTATTCAACAACAATTTAACAACTTAAAAACAAACATATTTTTGGAAATAGTATATGAACATTTCACTTTAATATAACATATCTGAATATGTGTACTTTGACATTCCTCATTTTGACATGTATGACGTATGATTTAATGAAGACATGTACATTTTAATGAAAAAAGGTCTCAGAAATGAAATCGTATGACGCAAACAAATAACATGACAGACAAATATGAGGCTAATATAACTAATAAAAATGATCTGTCCTCGCAGTTGTACTTGGAACAGCATGGATGGTATGTGGAAGACATTAAAGCTCTTCTGCTTCTTCTGCCCTTTGTGTCGTTGTATTTAGATGTGTGTTGAACCCTGTGGTAACAATAAAATATTGTAAGGAATATCCGTAAACAATTTTGAAAGCCTTTCAAGAAACTGTATCCATGCTCTTATAAAATCTTTATAATTTTCCATTTGCATTAACTAATAAATTCCGCGAATAAATTTTTCACAATTTTATAGAATGGAAATTTAGGATAAACATTCTCTCTCTATCAAATGATATTTGAAGATTTAAATGATGTGAAACATGTTTTCGAATTTCAGAATTAGTCGTGGAATATAAGCAAAGCTATGGAGAATGAAAGCGAAAATGATAGCTAGTGACATCTCAGTTTATGAAAATAATAACCAATTCCAAATTATCTTTAACATAACAAAGAAGAAAACATACACCATACATGATGCTTTATAACAGAAATAAAAGATTGAAGATGAATAATGCCTGAGAATGTAGACTTATGAAAAAACGATTATTTTAGCATTGATGAATCGTAAAGGATTGCACAAAATTGTAACAGAATCCAATAATTATTTTCATTTTTTCTTTCAAATTTATGTGCATCTGAAAAAGATATATTTTACGAGAGGCTGATGAACACCACAATACCTTGCAAATGTACGAGTCAAGTAGTTCAAGGCATATTTCTTGCTAAATTAAAATTGACCCATTTAGATGATGCATACTACGTATACTTTTATGACAACAGAGACACCAGAAATGAAGAAAATAAACGATGTACATGTACGACCAGCATGGGAGGTGAAATTGTACTCAGTATAGAACGACAAGATATACACCAAAAAAAGTTAAAGAAACTGATCGAAAGGAACATGTCATGCATTTGATTAACAAGAAAGGGCACAGGGGACCGTGGCATAATACCTATACTGATTTATAATCCTTCATTAAATGGTCGTCGACTTTAGGTTCGACCTCTTCTATGATGGTACACATTCTACCTTCGGATGACTATGTCAAAACGGACGTGAATAATGTACATATACATGTGAACACACTGTACAAATTTCTTTATTGTGTTTTATTAAAGACTTATATTAATGAAATTTGCATTTTGTAATAATAGACGCAAACACTCTTAACGAAAACTGTTCTACAAGTTGATCCCTACCGCGTCACTGGCGTACTCTCCTTCGCCCTCTATTGTTGCCGCCAATACGGCGTCGTGAACAGAAAGATAGATTTGTGAATCATATTTCTCTGCGAATCCAGTGGCTTCCAGAACCTGCCATACTTCATCTTAAATAAACAATGTTGAATTTTAAAACAAGGCATGCAAAAGTTAGAATTCAGCATATCTACATTGAATAGTTCAATTCTACATACCTCGTACAGCTGCTAAAAATACGACCGTACCGACTGACTTGTACTCTTCAATAACCTACAATCAGAGGTGGAGGATAAAGCTAGATGCATACTACTAAATATGACGATATTCATTTTCCATTGAGGCAAAGAGGATATTCAACATACCTGTTTTAGAACTTTGCTTCCCACGGAATCAATAAAGCACATACTAGAGCAGTCAATGATCACGTGATGAACATATCCCAAGTCACAATTGTTGGGTTTGATGCTTCCGGTTCGTGACCTCACTCCGTTTCCGTTACTTTGAAGATCTACTGTACTGTTGCGTTGGCTTATTTCCCCAGAGCCATTGCTTATAGACATAGATACGCTTCCATGATCACCTATACTTTGAGTTGGAGTCAGAGGTGGTTTGGGGTCAACATGACTGTAGGAACCACAAACCAAAGTCATTTGGCTCTGAAAGTGAAAAATGCCATTAACGGGGTGTATACATAGGGATAACGTCACGATGGAACAAGGTACATGTATTTGAAAAAGTCACTATTTCCATCGCCCTTACCACTCTGCGGAATTCCAGTATGGACCCCAGGCGTTTGATCTGCTTTCGTGCTCTCTCCGGTTTTAGTCCTACAATCCGGAAAACCTGTTTCACGAACATGTCACCATTCGCATAATATAAAGGCGAATTAAAACCAATCACCCTTATGCCAAGTTGTGCTTGAGTCTGCAAAATATCAAATTCAAGTTACATGTAAACCTTTACTAATAATGCATGTATAATATACAGGTTGTACTGTTTATTTAGTATTTTATCCCATTTACCTTCAGATACTTCTTATCATCAGCAAACATTTCAACATCGGGTATCTTTTGTAAAGACACTGCTTTGGCACTAAAGAAAAAAAATATATATGAAAATTTCTTCGATTCCAAACAAAAACGCCGCGATATTTCTTATGAAACTTACAACGTCGTTGCATGGGGACAATCGAAACATCGCTCGGCCTTTTCCGTCAACTCGTAAGAAAACCTCGGGTGTAGACCTTAGAATACAACGATTTTCATGGTAAAACTGTGAATAGCATCCGGTGTATTACCGACTAAGCCAAACAAAAGCGACAAGACATATACAGTCTATTTGCTGTCATGTCTGTTCGTCTTTTAAATAATAAATATATCATCAATGTTGTCTGTTTTGTGTATGTGTATACAGTTTTAATGGAATAAAACGCTTTACTCGATAAATAACTGCTTCAGGTGTACACACGATGTTATATAGAAACAAGATTGAGGTTTGGAAAACGGTGTATATTTTGCTACTGAAGAAAGATACGGATGCAAAATCTTAAAAGTGATTGTCAAATTAATATGAAGACATATCATGCGCAATTAAACGGCAGGTTCGGTATCCGTAACTTGGTATAGATTTCCCAGCGGACGGCCTCAAAACGTGTAAACTGCGGGCAACACCATTTTTCTTGTCATCTGACCCGAACTACTTTGAGTATGATGACGTACTACATCCGAGGGTTTTTTTTTTATTTGACGGAAAAGGCCGAACGATGTTCCGAAAGGCACGAGGAAGTTGATATAGACATACCATTGGGTTCTGACAACTACAGTGAGGAAGGAGAAGATGAGTCCAACCCAAAGTCCCAGGTCCACATACAGAATTACGACAGCCAGGAATGTCACCACCCAGATCACCTAGCATTATAAAAACATTGGAATTATTATAACAATTTCTGTTTTATATGGCGGCTTAAAAAGAGCAATTTGCGCTTCATCGTGAGTAGAATATGAAACGCAATGTCGATTGATATTGACAAACTCTTATTGCAATAAGCACCCGTTTACTTCACTTTTATCTGCAAGGGTTTGAATAAAAGTCGATATTGATTGAAATACTGTATGATATTCAATACATCTGTATTAGAGAGCTGGTGCCGGCATGGTTGTTTGTCGCGTGTACCAAAGGCTATATACGATAGGATATAATTATAGCAACAGGTGTTGAAATAACGCCTTAATTAGAAAATCGATTCTTAGATTACTAGTTATTCGCGTGAATTGAGCAGTTTGACATTCATATCGAAATGAAAAATATACATGTCACAGGAAAACAAATAATATCTCAAAAACATATATTTACTTATATACCTGTATATTCGTCGTGTAGTACATATGAATTTGGAATATACTCACACAATCGTATTTGGAGACTTTCCACAAATCCTTCAATTCCAGAACTTGAAGAAACATACTTCTTAAGGCCACCATAATGATAGAAGAGAGAACGCACTAAAATATTGCAAAGTACATAGAACGTATTGCATTAATGACAGTATTGTTATAATAGTATGTTAATGCATATGGAATATAAAATGCATGTACTTACATTGGGAAGTGATTCAAACAGTGGTCCAATTAGAATTATCACAACCAGAACTAAAGAGGCAGAAAACACACTTGTAATCTGTAAAGATATTCATAGGTAATATCATTAGAATAAAAAGATTTGTAAAATCGTGTATCTACCTATCATGCATTTGACATAAAGCCAGACATTCTTTTAATCAATACCTGTGTCCTTCCGCCGGCAGAATCTTGCACGGATGACCTAGATACAGAAGCTGCAAATGGATAACAAGAAAAGAAAGACCCGAAAATGTTGCCAGCACCATAAGCAATAAGCTCCTGGTTCGAATCCATGGTATAATTGTGTTTTTTTGCCATCAGGGCTGCCAGTGAAACAGATTGAGCAAAGGCGACAACAGCGATGATAATGGCATCACTAACGTATTCAAATGCACTCTTCAGATTCGGAATTTGTGGTTCAGGCAACCTACAGATATCCAAATATTATAATAATTTACAAAGATGATTTCAGTTTTTCGAACAAACAATTTAACATTAAGAATTACTAAGCTTACCCTGCTGGAATCTTTCCTACAATTTTGACGTTATACTCTGTGTGGAAGTTAAAAAAATACGACAAAAGAGTCCCTCCTACGACCTGCAGAATATCAATTCAAAAAAATATACATGACACATTCTATGCTTTAAGCACATATTTACACAGCAAAATCAAAATCAAATGAATAATGCTACATTTAATGAATTATTTTTCAAAACATGAAAATACTGCAATATCCATGGAGAATTGGAACAATCGAGTTCCAAATGGAAGATATACTTACCACTAAAAGTTCTATAGGAACAGGGACTTTGAGTTTGTGCTTAAATCGTTGATTGATCTGAACTTTGACTATGTACAATATCACCATGCAGATAGCTGATATAATAACTGTGACGTAATTGGTACTGGCCAAATTCTCGAAAATTGCCTTGTATGTCTGAAAGAGATATGCTAACATATAATCACTGGGGTTTCTGTAATGAATTTTTACGAAGAATAATCTGTTCATTAGAATTTATTCCACTTACGTAGATTATTTGGAAGAGGTTGGGAAATCTTGGGATTTTCAATCCGAACACGTATTTGACCTGACTAGTAAAGACATGGACTGCTGCTCCAGTGGTGAAACCGCTGACTAGAGGATCCGACATGTATGTAGTAACAAATCCCAGTCTACAGGTGCCGAATATAACCTACCAAGTATACATTTCTCTTAATAACATTTCTGTGATTGAGCAAATTTCCATGAAGGTGGCGAAAATAGATAGACATATGTAATAGGGGGGAAAAGAACCTGAACGACTCCAACTAGAAAGCACATGGAGGAGGCCAGAGCCAATTTCTGCATGACGTAATCATCGTCTGATGAGGCAATTGTTGGCAGCACCGTCGTCATACTTAGAGTGTCATTGCCTCCCGTCGTGTCGTTGAAGTAGGTGTTGTTTGTAGATTGACCAGTCAGTAGAACAGAGGTCAACTTTTGTGGTGAAATATTGGATACAACTGAACCAGTCATCAAGCTTACAACGGCTACCGTTCCTAAAATGTACCAACAATGAGTTCAAGTTTGACAGCAACTAAGAATGTATAGATGCGTGTTGAATGTTTTTAAAATGAAACTTCATATATAGCTTTTTAACTTGTCAATTGGAATATATATATATATATATATATATATATATATATATATATATATATATATACACACACACACACCTTGTTTTCATTTCAAATACCATGCAATTTACATATTACTTATCAAACATGTATATTTGTATGTGTAATATAAATGTTATGTAAACGAATTTCAAATTTGATACAAACCCATTGATATATGACGGGATGTTCCGAAGAAGAAGTAAATCAAGACTGGGAAGAAAGCCATATACAGTCCAACAACTGGAGGCATGTCTGCCAGCATGGCATACGCCATTCCTGCAGAAGAAGAATAGTCATCAAACAATGTTGCATAATGATAGAATTTAAAATGTTTACAACCAAACAGAATAACTGTAAACATACCTTGCGGAAGTTGCATAATACCAACGGTAAAGCCAGCGATGACGTCATTTGGTAAGTCTGTTTTTATCTTATATTTTCTATAAATCCTCAGGAAAGGCAAGACTTTCTCTACACATTTCCTCTTATTTGAACAGTTAGCCAAATTCCTAGCCGTCTTTTTGCATTTTTCAGAGAACGTAAGGTCTGGGTCCTCCTTCCGATACTCTTTCCGGAACTCTGAGGTGTGATAAAGTTTGGGTTTCTCGCCATCTACGTGCTTTTTATTCGGATTGGTTAACTGATCAGACGGGATGTCCCCAATATCCACTCTAAACGTACTCATTTGGCTTATGATTTACAGACAGTCAATACGATGAAGAATAGGCTATAGTCAATCTAAAAGACGAAGAATTGCAATGAGTGACAATCAATCTCAATGGCTAGAAATGCATCGTTATTCTCGATAAAGGACCTCACCTATTGAAGTAAATTGATTTTCATGGATTATCATTCCTTGTAACCTTTATAAATTGTAAACAGTGACAATTTCTTGATGAGTGTTTTGATTTCTTGCTTTTATATGTTTTCCAAATTATGAAAGGAGTGCGATTATGACGGCAATGAAGAGTTTTATTTCAGTAGTAACAGCAAAAAATGAACATTTAGAAAAATGTCCTGTCAACTGATAACTGTGGTTTGTTTATGTATACAAATATTATGTAGTGTTTTACACTAGGGGGTATTGCATGTTACGCAATTTTCAAAAGCAAACAGTAATTGGAGAGATTTATTTGTGGTATAATGATATTGCTCGATTCTCGCGCACACCGGCTAACTTACAAGGTAAACAGATCTGTTCAGCTTCACTGAGTTCCATCCTGGTGTTTTTTTATTTTTTTATTTTGATGTACCTGACCTGCATAGCCTGCATAGAGTGCGGAATTTTCGTTTTTGAAACGA
Organism: Ostrea denselamellosa; assembly: GCA_024699665.1. Classification (NCBI taxonomy): domain Eukaryota; kingdom Metazoa; phylum Mollusca; class Bivalvia; order Ostreida; family Ostreidae; genus Ostrea; species Ostrea denselamellosa. The sequence continues at coordinate 77,448 of JAMZEH010000023.1, read as the reverse complement.
ATTGGTGTATACTTTTTAAATCACAAAAAATATCATAGTCGTGTTTATTTCAATTTGGAAAAGGTAGTATAATTTATTTTCTGCAATTAACCTTGTTGCATTTTTTGGCTTTATCACAATTAAGGTTTTTTTTTATTAGGTAATTGGACAGATACTTTGCATCTGGTGAAATAAATGGTCAGTGTAAAGGTTTTTGTTTTCCTGCTCAAGGTGAAGAACGTCTATGATAGCATTTGTGATCATGTTATGGGTATGGCATGTGTTTGAGAAACACTGTTATGTAAAGATATGCAATTATACGAATAGTAGAGATATCATCAAGTATCAAAATTTATTCATTTTATCAAATTGTTTGCAACTGTGTATGCTTGAAGATTTTCAGTTATTGCGGTCATATGTACTCCAGATCGTATATAGTGATGCTACCATAAGATTGTCAACTGTTGTAATTCATCTTCATTCGTTTACTTGTTATCTAAGTTTTTTAAATTTTTGTTTGTTTGTTTTTTGTTTTGGGTTTTGTTGTTTGTTTGTATTTTGTTGTTTTTATTTTGTTTTTGGATACAGTAGGCGAATGCACAAAACGTTAAATTATAGACGAATACACTGTATGGGAGACAATACTCGAAATAGACTACGAATCACACAATTATGCAATCTGACTCCCCGCAAAACATATCAATTTGCCTAGGTATAAGTAATCCTGTCTACCATAGAAAAAATAGGTTATAACTTTTCCAAACGTCCTTTAAATCTATTCTAAAATTGTAGTAATTAGTGTTGGCATTTTAGGGTTAAAGATTTTAACATTAAAAAAAATGTCTATTACCTTAATTAGCAGCATTCAAATTTACTAATTCGAAAAAGAAAATTAAGTTCAGTTTTATATGTCGTGTTTTGCATAATATTAAAGATTCTTCAAACGCCAAATGAAACGGAAAGTAAAAGTTCAACGAAAATACGAAACTAATGTTTTTGTGGTTTAATGGTTTCTCTTTTTATTATGAAGTCAAAATGTCAACTTGCTTACGACAGCGAGTAAACTGTATACGTGGGTCTGATGCAAACAATGCATGAAAGGTGCAAACTAGTAACATTTAATCAGAATATAATATCGTTTTCCTTTGCACTTCTTTCCAAAAAAAAAGTTCTTTCTCGTCAAAGAGTAAATATAATACACCTCAGTCAATCTTTATGATATGCATTAGTTTGATTAAAAACAAAATAATTACCTTGAAGAAGTGGTATGTTCAATGAATACAGAAGAGAATAAACAAAAGATATTATACATGATATTTTAAGGAAATGAACCTCGAATGGTTATGACGTCAGTAGCTTGCACCTTAATAGTGACCTGCCAACATTGAATCATTACAGTCCCTTTCATTATTTCTTTGACATCCATAAATAGAAACAACAGATCTGTTGGCCGCATTACGACAATTTCTCCCCCTTTCATGTTTGGAAGTGATAGATGCACAGCTTCTTAAATGTCATTATATTAACATAACATATTTTAAATATTCAATCTGATGATTTTTAATCGGAATGCACAAATTCCTTTGATGAAATCTGCATGAAATTAAGATGAAAGAATTACACTGACAAATATGTTATTGTGCATGAATATTATCGTCAGAATGTTACAATATCTATTTTTTTTTAATGCATTCATATTGCAATCTGCCATATTAGATTTATATCGATTTATGAAATTGACACAGTAACATTCGAGATTAATAAAACGGTAGTGTACCATCCCATTTTAAAAAGAAATATAAAAACAGCAGAATTCCAGATGAGGTTTCAGCAAAATTATGCATGAAATGATTACTGAGGTTTGTTTAGAAAGTTGACATTCGACTTACTTTTTTCCGTTTGTGCTTATGGATGTAAAATCTAACAACACCTGTCTCCATCCTCATTTGTGTAACAACGGCATGTTTTTCTCTTTCATATAATCATTTTATCCATATTTTCTCCATGTAGTCAGAAATATTTCCCACATCACCTGACAGTCCGCCAAATAGTATTTCACACGAAATGTATATATTTTCAAAAAGAGAAAAAAAAAATCTATATTTCACAAGCTGTTGAATGAAGGATACTTTGTGTCGGCTTTTCTCGCCCCCGATCAGCACTGCCACAGTGACACAACACCAGCAGTACCTCTACGCCAAGAAAAGTTTTAAATTTTCAATACTGACTTCTAAAAATATTTCTTAAAGATTAATTTATTGATTAAATATTTATAGATACTATCTCGTGTAGAGTTTATGGATTGAAAGATTTATATCACGAATTTAAAAGGTGAGGAATATCGTTTGATTTTAGAGATGGCAGTTAAAGGCACATCTGATTACTGTAAATGTTATTGAATTCGCAAAAAGGTTGCGAGTCGAGTCATTGTATGTCACATAACTAGAAATGCATTCCTAAAAACTAAAAGTTTATTCGCTATATTGTATTGCAATGAAGCATGTTATTTAGTGAATCAATATATACAACATCTGTACTTCGTCAGGTGATGTATCGATTTTATACAATGTCTTGCGTATCACTTACAAATATACTTTAATGTGTAACCCTGTAGATCTAATGTGAGACGTAATAATTGGGGTGGGTGGGGGGTGGGTGGGGGTTAAAAAAACTACGATATATATTTCTGAAGTACAAATAGTTATGACATTAATCCGGAAATAACATACAATATCCGTTTTATATATAGAATATATTTCATTTCACAGAGTAAATTCGTTTATTGTGTAAAGTGTTAAACATAAAAGACGGACACCCAGCATCTCAAATGTAAAAAAAAAAAAAGCAAAAAAAAAAAAAAAGCCCATATAACATCTCAAAAGTTTACAAACATCTTGACATCAAATGAAGCTAACACGCACGATCTTTAAAATGTGAGTACCACATGTTCGAATTATTTTTGAGAATGGGCGGTAAAGTTAAAAGGTTAGAGTTCACTTGCCTTATCAGCGTTGAAGTTTTCCGGGCTGTCAGAGAATCGGTTGTTACACAGGTTTGAAAAGTTTACTGTTAGCATCAAGTAAACCACGGATATCCTTGCGGATGAATTGTAATTAACTTAATCTAGGCATTGTAAAATTTTATATATACAGCGAACCGCTTTCAAAGAGTACAGAGTGGTGTGTGTCTTTTGAATGCCGAGTTTTTCACCTTTATGCAGTTGTATCCTTAGCAGAACAATACAAATGTATATATGAAATACATATGTCTTGTATTGTGACAGCAAGAAACAGTAATTGTTTTACCGTCCTACAAGAAGAAAGACAAATGTTTCTGAAGAAGCGCGAATAGGTTCATAATCAATAATCAGTATTTTAACATGCGTGTGAATGCCCGCAGGTTAAGTGTTATACTAAGTATTATGTGTCCTAAAAGATATATTTTATACATGCTCGAATTATTTTCGTGTTAATGAAATGTGCAAAATGACAAGTTGATTGTCAATGAAAAATTAGAATATTATTTACGCAGAATTATTATATAATACTAATTTGAAGTTAACTGTGTGAACAGATATATGCGTATGCAGCAGTATATCATATTTAACGACTCGTGAGCTATAATTTATGGCAACATCCAGAGGAGTCAACTAATTTGTTAACCACCAAGACATCATAAACCGCCTTGGTCAGGGGTGTTGTACCCATAAATGAATGCAATCTGTCGACCTACTCGCATGAAGCAACATCTCAACCCAAAAACGAATAAATTAAACCACACACAGCTGAAAACAGACTCCCTGACCTTGAAGCCTATTGTAAAGACTTGACCTCTGTCCAACTGCAAGTACACCGAAATGCCTACATCTCTCTCAATTTCATACATTACGGGAAATTCATTGGTAGAGGTTAACATAATATTACTAATTTGCAAACAAAATGAATTGCGATGCATTATTGCAATACGAATCAGAATGCCAAATGCATATATTTGAATGGTGTTTCATTTAATAAGGCCGTATGAAATATTTATTTATATTTTCGAAATATTTCTTTTAAATTAATGCAGTACTTCATAAACAGGTACCAAACGGTAATTCATCTTAAAGAATGACACATCATCTTTAACTCTTAAAATTGTATCCATTTCCTTTTTTTTTTCATGACAATTAAATGATATTAATTGAAAAAAATTTTATCATTTGTATTTAGCTACTAATTCAAAAGCGTGTTTTGATATTGCGGCTTAGAGTACACCCTAAATTTTTTATCTTATAGGCATTCGCTGTACACTTCTATAAAACAAAGACTAAAAACGAAAAATAAATTTATGTTTTTATAAGTAAAATGAATAAAATTTATTGCATGGAATGTAATTAATCAATTAAGTCCAAATGAGTGAGGAAAATTTACATAGAGTTACATAGGGAGGGATAATATATTTCAACGTTAGAACATCATAGAGAAAATATACAAGCCCCTTATTTGTGGTTTTATTATTATTTTAGGACTTTTATATTGTTCTTCTTACAACCAAACGAAACCAAAAAACATGCACCAACCCATGCATCCATTCACGTGTTCTTATTCGCTAGTAGGAAAATAATCTGTAAAGTATTTCAGATAATGATTGTCCAGACCAAAATGATTGAATATATCACAATACAAAATCTAATCTGTAGAGTATTTCAGATAATGATTGTCCAGACCAAAATGATTGAATATATCACAATACAAAATCTAATGTAAATGCTTGTATTTTGTGTAAGAGTACTGGCACAGTTCTCAACGGAAAAGTGAAAGCGCATGTTAAACAAAATTTTTAAGGGACAAAATGAGGCTTAATGGTGGTAAGACGGCCGTGTTTGCATTCTACTTCCCTTACAGCTTTAGAGAGTTACCACATGATAAAAGTCAAAGCCTGTTAAGACAAATCGAATTAAACTGAGAAATCTAAATGACAATGTATTCAATTGTCTGCTTCATCTACATGCATATATGCAAATAAAACTGCAAGTGGTTTCTATGAATGTACATGACTAGATTGATTAATACCTGATTATATTTCATATGTAATACATTTCCAGATTACAACATGGTGTTTGATGAAAAAAAATGAGAATGACAGTAAAAAGATAGAAAATATTTATACCTGCCTAGCTGTGGTTTCAACTCGCCGCGAACCTTCCCGTGTCCCTGGGATGACTGAGGGGTGTGACCTCCGTGTATCCGGCCTGGCTCCCGGTGACGTTAGGTCCTCGTCATCACCGTGATATAATTAACAGCAGGTAAACATGCATTCATTCCTTTTATGTCTCTCGTTTTAAAAATAGAAATCTATTTCACAAAACACACATACACACACGAGAGAGAGAGAGAGAGAGAGAGAGAGAGAGAGAGAGAGAGAGAGAGAGAGAGAGAGAGAGAGAGAGAGAGAAGTATGTGTTATTAATTTGAAAATGCATATATATCGATTTGTGAAAGGAATATGTTGATCGAATTATACTTATTTCCAAACATGGATGTTTTTCAGTTCAAGGCATAAATGTACTGTAATTTTAACAGAACTGCATACAGCAATACCACATCTGTCTGAGCTAATCACACATCGGGATATGTGTACGTACTGGTATTCTCCATTCAGATGTTATGCACGTGTTCGCTGTGTATACTGCTATACTGGTAATTTTATCATACACCACTATATTCATAGTTTCAACAGCAAACTAAAATTTATTGTCATTATACAGTGTAACTTATTTTTTTTAAATATTTTTGATGTTCCGATATTCACATACCAGAAATACGCTAGAGGTGAGCGGTATGTCTTTACATGTGTCTGTCTTTTGATATCTGTACAAACTGTAATGATAGACATTTCCTCTTTAACTCGCTGCAGTTGAATTACTTGATAATATAATACGTTTGTTTTGATGGCTGGAAATGAAAATAGAATGTAAATATAAGAGAAAAATATTTTTTTTGTTGAAAATACATGAAGGTATGAAGTGTAACGCTTCACGAAGGTTTAACATTTAATAGTGATCCCGTTGAAAAACGACCACAGCGGTCATTTTTCAACGGATGTTTGCTCAACTATCAACGTTGAAAATTGAACCAGTCCGTTAATTAACTACCCTCCCAAGCGTCAAATTTTGACCCTTGTTAAAAATGACCCTACGAGATCATTTCTGGTGGGGTCAAATTTCAATATTCAAAATGACTTTAAATGTACGAAATGTTTTCTGTACAGTCCATATCTTGGACAAGTGGTGCGGTCAATTTGAACTTTGAAAATATACAGTGTTTCTTTGCAATCCATATCTCTGTCGTCTGGTAGCAAGGGTCATATTTCATATCGAAAAAATGTCCCAAATATTCAAAAGGTGTTTTGTACAGTTCATATTTCGATCAAGTGTTGGTGGTCATATTTCAACACTGAAAAATGACCACCAAAATATTGAACATTTTGTACATTTAGGGCCAATGTTCAATGTTGAAATATGACCCTCTTCTATATGTTAGAAATATGGATTGCAGAAAAGAATTTCATATATTTGGGGTCATTTTTCAATGTTCAAATATGACCCCACCACGTGACTGGGATATGGGCTGGACAGAAAGCATTTTGTTCATTGGATTCTTTTTTCAATGTTGAAATATAATCCCTACTGCTTGAATGAGATATAAATTGCACAGAAACATTTTGTATATTTGGGGCAATTTTTAAATATTGAAATATGACCCCACCACTTGACCGAAATATGAACTGTACAGAAAATAATTTGTATATTTGGGGTCTTCTTTCAATGTTGAAATATGACCCCTACTAACTGACTGAGATATGGAAGCATTGTGTATATTTGGAGGCATTTTTCAAACTCGAAATATGACCCCACCAATTGTCCAAGACATGGACTGTACAATTTGTACATTTAGGGTCATATTTGAATGTTGAAATTTGATCCCAACAAAAATGATCTTTTAGGTCAATTTTTAACAAGGGTCAAAATTATAAATGCACGTAAGAGTCACCAGGTCGATGATTAAATTTCATATAAGTATGCAAAATGTAAATAGCTGCAAATTCTGTTATGTTGTAAATCTTATTCTCATTCTACGAACCCAGAGTTTATGGATGATACAAATGAAATGAGAGCTAGCATTTATGAGATCTACGACTCGCAACAAAAACAAAACATTTGATTTTTTTCACTCGTTATTTTCTAAAAATTAAAAAATTGCATTGACAAGAAAAAGGAGCATAAATATACATTTATTGCATGATAGTAAGGGAGATCTGAATAAAACAAAGCGCCCAAGAAAAAACATAACATTTCACGAGAGCAACACCCGTGGGCAATACGATTTTCCCTCGGTGAATAGATCTTCATATCTCCCCGAACATTCATGCAATAAATTGTTTATTATACTGAAACAAAGCAAGGTTCAAGAAATGCGAATGGAATTGCCAAAAGAAAAAAAAATCATGGATACCCTTATGTATATGTTTCTGAGCTCAACCTAACGGTAGCACCGTCAACGTCTTAGAATGTTCAAGCATTGTAATATAGTATTCTATGTTTCCTTTCTCCACGAATGTTGATCTCCTGATCTCTTACACCTGATCTGTGTATTAGCAAAAATAAGGCGATTAAATTAAACTGTGTATCAGGATGTATTGTAATCCCACCCGAGTGTAATTAAATTCCTTTTGCGCCTCACGAAAATAATAATTCGCTTACGGGAAATGACTTGTGACGTCAAGCGATGAATGGGTGCAGGGCAAACACAACGGTCACGTGGCTTCTCGGGATATATCCAATGATCGATGTATTATCGAAATTGTCGACATCGCAATAATGTTGATTCAATATCGAGTTAACATTGTTTTTCATTTATATGTTTATAAATCACTGCTGTATGATATTAAGTTTGCATTTAATAGACATTGTGTTCTGCTTATCCTGTTTACATCGTTCACATCGTCAACATCGCAATGCTGGCCAATATCGAAACGACATCGTGTCGACATTGTTTTCTTACCTTGCTTACATCGTCGACACCGCAAAGTTGTATGATATCGAATCAACATCGTTTCAACATTATGTACCTTTTTCTCCTGTTTACATTGTTCACATCGTCACTATCATAATGTTGTACGATATCGAATGAACATTTTGTCGATTTTGTCCCACTTTGTTTGCATCATTCACATCGTTAACATCGCAATGTTGTACGATAGCGAATCAACATCGCGTCGACATTGTGTTCCCTTTATTTCCTGTTTACATCGTTCACATTGTTAACATCGCAATGTTGTACGATATCGAATCAACATCGTGTCGACATTGTGTACGTTATTTTCCTGTATACATCGTTCTCACAATAACGATGCAGATTTAAACTCAACATTGGGTCAACATTGTCAACATTGCGATGTCGACGATGTCTACATAGAAGAAATAATAACAATGTAAACTCGACATCGTGTCAACATTGTCGACGTTGCAATGTTGACGATGTTGACAAAAGGCGAACCCAATGTTAACTCGATATCGTATCAACATTGTCGACATTGCGATGTCGACGATATCGAATTGATAAAAGAAACTGACATGAATGGGCTTCTCGACCAATTAGATTCACCTTTACCAAGGAGGGGCCTCCTTGGCCGAGTGGTTAAAGCATTGCGCTCAAAATCACAAGTCCTCTCACCTCTAGTCGGTGCGGGTTCGAATCCCGCTCGCGGCAATATATGTGAGAAAGTTTGCCAGTTTACTTTCGGAAGGTCGGTGGTCTCTTCCTGGATACATTGTATCTGGGTTCGCTCCTCCACCTACAAAAACTGGAGGCCACCAGATAACTGAAAAAATTGTTGAGTGTGCCGGAAAACAAACAAACAAACAAACAAACAAACAATCTTTTTCCGAGGAGAATTTACATGAGGTATAATTATGGTAGTTCATGAAATGACATTCACTCGCAGCAATGGTGAAAGTGAATTCAGCCTCCACTTAAAAACCCATGGACTCTAATTTGTATAATGCAATCCTGTCGTCACCCACCTCATACTAATACATACAAAAAAAACGTCTATCATGATTTCACGGCATCTGTTCTTATCTCACAACATTTCATTAACAGAGCAAAATATAGGAGAAACAAGAAGTTCTGAATACATGGACTAAAGCTATTCCGCTGAAACGTCACGAATAAGATGGATGACTTCGCCAGAATGAACGTTAACGTTGGTTAAACTTAACCCGGACATGACACTTTCGTTCTCCTGATGAGGAATATTTTAACTTTTATACAGTTAACTTTAACCCATTTTCATATTACCTCTTAATGCTCTGCAGGCAATTTAAAGTTAACATTTTTAACCTTTTTAATGTCATTTTTGCCATCACAGCTGCAAATTTGTTTCTTCGTTAAAGTTTTGCAGCCAAGGCTATTAGTATGAAGATATCCATATTATCTAACTATAACCGATATTTTTATTATGATTCTATTCTGGATTTCTTTATCGTAGGAATGAGGGTATCATTTATACTGGAGGCTGCCCATGATGGAGCAGAGGCATAAATGTCTGAGAGTTACGCGATTGATCAAAATCAAGAATTAAATTACTTCAATTAACAGAAAGAAATATCACAAGTGCTGGATGTATTAAATTGTCGGGATGAGAAATTGTTACACCAAATCGAAAGATGACTGAAGAAATTATCGTGGTACGGGTATACAAAGGTTGTCTAAAAAGGCAATGGACAGTAGCTCTTTCGTTATTTTAAACGATTTTAGATCTATATACCACAGACCAAAATATTTATCACCAAAACCAACTAAAGTCATTTTCTAATTTCATTAGTATCGTTTGTTTGAAGGAAAAGGTGGATTTTCAGGAAAGCACAAGACACGTATCTGAAAACGTCCAATAGAAAAGCGTGCGATAACAAAGTCACTGTTGTGTTGACCTGAAGAAAATGTCAAGAGACAAAAAATAAATGAAAAATTTGAAGAAAAAAAATTGAAATAAAAAATAGTGAATTGATACATGTTTCTGACTTCCTTTTGCGATAGATGACTGATCTAATGACCTGTATATTGTGTTAGATTTTATGATACACACACTGTACTAAATCAGTGATATACGATGACGGTTTTCGATTGTCGTAAATTGATTGCTTCTTCCACTTGATTTCACTTGAGTAGTCCCAACAGATAATAACTATTGCGTGATTTATACATATAACAAACATCACCCAAGTACCAAAATTGAATGAATGGAAAGAAAATATTAAACATCCAAATATCTAGTACCTAGCTGCTGTGATTCAAGATGCAGCGTTTAAAACCTTGTTTCACGTTGCATCTCCAATGTTGAAAAATCGTCTTGATAGATATTGCACCTTCAACGTTGTTACAATGTTGGAAATTGGTTGATATGTCCATGTTGATACTCTAAACTTGTCCAGATCAACATGGAATTATGGTTGTTCAACGTTTAACAACTATTCGTAAGTTCAACTATTGGGACTACCTGGAATTATGTCAAGTTTTTCATTGTGTGATGGGAAACATGAGAAATTAACTTCTAATTACCTTATTTTTCACTGACAAGCTAGTTGTTTGGTAACTGCATTTATATCACTCAAACCACAGAAAGGCACAAAATGTACATGAGGTGTTTGATATGATACATACAAATGAATAAACATTGTAAATTATTGCAAAATATTCCGAGTTAGGAGAGAGAACTTTGGAGAACAGAAATGTTCATATATGTTAGTTCAAAATAACGAACACTGATCATTCTCATTACAGGCCGCGTAAGAGCGCGATCTGCTCTGATATGGGTTTTCAGAATGTACATGCGTTTCTGTAGGATTAGCGTTTAATGTATTTTTGTGATTTTTCCCAAAGTTTATGTAAAATAACTACTTAACTGGGGATTGACATTATTGTTAATATTAGCGTTCGAGTTGTATAATCTCTAGATATAGATCAAGCGTATTTAAAATTAACTTTAAAATGTAATAAACATTAGAGTTTCAATTTGTACTGCGTTTATGACATACAAATAAGGTGTGCAGTGTTTTGTGGATTTTAAGACTATTTTTGCAGATTCACAAAACTAGTAATATGTTTAAGCGACCTTGAGGTGATCAGGGGAATTAAGTTCAGACAAATGCATGAAAACTCCTTATACAGTTGTTATCTTTGTCCGTAAAGTTGTTTTTACTAACGGATTTTGCTTACTAAAGCAATTAAGATATATTAATCAAAGTATGATTTCACAATTTTAAACTCTTCATCCTGAAGGATGCATATCGTCAGTGTGGTCCGACCTTAAAAATGATAATAATAATAATAAGAAAATAGAATATAATTTCTTTTCTATCTTCTACGGCCTGACACCTTTGATGCTTGCGTCAAGTTTGATTTCTTGTCATTCCTGTAAAGAATACAAAATAAAGTGTAGGGTAAACACGGACCCATAGATATACTAGAGATGGGATCAGGTGCCTATGAGGGGGTAAGCACCTCCTGTTGGCCGCTTACACCGGCCTTGAGCCTTATATCTATATATCAGGTAAATGGAGTAATCCGCGATCAAAATAGGTGTATAAAGAATGGCGTAACAATTGGTATGAAACACGTCAGACAGCATTTAACCCAATGACAGGTTGTATTTATCAATACATTACCAGAACATACACTTAATATCGAATGAGTTGAAAGATATAAACACCACATACAGGTAATCATGGAATATAGCTACATAAAAATGGAAGGTTGACGATGAAAAAGCTGCAGTGATCCCGTTTGTCATACAAGCTTTGTTGTTAGTTTGCTTTAAACATCTATGTTCAATAAAATACCAAGTACGAAGCAGATGTTTAAAAGTTTCTTTTTGATAAGGAGCACCATATTTGTCAACAAATGCAGAGTTGACATATTATCTAGAGTAGAGCATCCTTCTTTTAACCCTGTCTGGCTTTCACTTATCTACATTCCGCACGTTTACGTAATGGACGTGAAAATTTTACCACGGCAACAAAGCAATGTCGTAGTGCGATGGTTTTCTGGGTTTGTTGATTATCTTATGAAAATCGGTGTAAATATGCCTATTAACCATTCATTGGTACAATTCCGTATATGTAATGACAATAATATAAACACAGTTGAAGATATGTTCATTTAACACTTGATCATTTTTATCGCTGCTAAAATTTCTCCTTCACTAATTGTAACACTTGTCACTTATGTTTGTCAAAGGAAACGCTTGAGACATCAACACCGTCCATGTCATCGGTGGAACACTCACTGATATTCTTAAGAAAATCGAACATATCAGTAATATTAACATATTTCGGTCATTCAAAATTTTACAAAAGTCTCTAGAGTTTGTAGAGCGTAAAGACTTGAACTTCTGAGCCATTTTGTGTATAGGTTTTAATATATAAATTCATTACTCTTTTAAAATATTTGCTTTTGAATTTTTGAATTTAAGATTTACTTTTCAGAAGATGCATGTTAATTGTGTGATCTCTTTGTTAAATGGGAATTTTCCTTGCAGCTCTACACTCTTTATTGAATCAGGATTTGGCACACTTATTTTTAAAAGAAAAAGAAAAGGCTAAGATAACTAACAGTACTCAATTTCGGAATTCCTACAGAAAATACAAATCAGAGAGGTAGGCAAACACGGATCCCTGGATATACCAGAGGTGGTATCAGGTACCTAGGAGGAGTAAGCATCTCCTTTTGACCCGTCACACCCGCCGTGAGTACTATATCTTCATCAGGTAAACGGAGTAATCCGCAATCATAATCAGTGTGTCAAAAAACGGCCTAACAATTGGTATGAAACATGTCAGCATTTTTTCGTTTTACTCAAACCACATATAGATTCATCTGCACTTAAAAATACACCACGTAACATTTTAGTAACATTATAAACTAATGACTATATTGTATATGTATATTTCAGGCAGCAGATATCCTTTAGATTTATGACTAAAAGTTAACCGATGTATATTGATGACTGCTACTAACTGGATACTTTCCATGGCAAATTCTTCATTGTTCTCATCAGTGGCCATTTTCACCCTCACCCTCCTAACTTGAAGATCTGACATCATTAGACATACCAGTTCTGCAGTGCCCAGTGGAAGGGCGTGTAATCCAGACCAATGGTCAGTTTTCACCAGGCAGTGGGGTATGTACAAGGTCGGAGTGAACTCTTACTTACAATGTTCACGCCACTTCTCCTTTTTACTATTGTAACTTTGAATTTTGATCGATATTATGCGTGATTTTAATTATGATGTGTAAACCATGAAAGAGGAAGATATCATCGATGCCCTCAAGAGATTTGTTGTCAATTAGACACTGAACATTAGTCCATCGCATGAATCTAAACAGGATGATCCTATCTCCTGAAACAGGTAAGCGGACATTTTAGTCACTACGCACTCGCGTGTTTGATAACAGCGACGAATTAACCAAAGATAGCCTTCTTAGGGGAATTGCTAATTCCGAAATTATGTCCGACTTGTTTGGTGATAGACGATTGGAAGAAACTATCTTTAATTACCCACTTATTAACATTATTTTAAAATTTACAAATATTTTCAATTTCTACATTGTCAAAATACATTCAAATGGGGGCCTAAAAATGGTCAATATAGATCACTTCATCAAATCACTAAAATGTTCATGGGTTAAAAAATTGTTAATATGTAACAGTCCTTGGATAGACATTTTTGTAGCAATCAATGGTCATGATGTTGGAAAGAAAATTTTAGATTTTGGAGATGATTATGTTTCAAAAACTCTTGTACCCAAAAACAATAGTTTTTGGTGTGATGTTTTTACTTCATGGATATTTGTCATGAAAAAAACTGAAAGTGTTAAACAAGTGAACAAAAGTTTTTGTAATATTCCTGTATGGTATAATTCAAATATCAAAGTCAATGAAAAATCTGTATTTTTTAAAGAATGGTATCAGAATGGTGTAAAAAACATTGGAGATTTTTTGTCAAATGACTGTGTTTTTCTGTCAAAAGATGTTTTTCAGCAAACTTTCAACATTCCTAATGTGTGTGTAATGAAATACAATAGTATGATATGTGCCATATCCAGGTATTTAAAACATATGGAAGTTGACAAAACTAATACTATAAAAGATTATTCACCCTACCTACCTTTCTATTTTGTGATTTTACTGCTTAATGAAAAATGTACAAAACCAATTTACAATTGTTTGAATAACAACAATATTATTCCTTCCTCACTTTCCAAATGGAAGGATGAGTTATCTCCCTTTGGAGTTACTGATATTTGCTTACAAGATATTTTCAAAGTTTGTTTTAAACTACTGGTGATTCTTCTGTGCAATGGTTACAGTATAGAATACTTCATCGATTACTACCTGTCAGTTATTATCTTAAAAAACTTAATCTCAAGACTACAGACAAGTGCAATTTTTGCAACGATATGGTAGAAACTATTTTACATATTTTTCTTCAGTGTGATAAAGTAACTCCTCTGTGGAGTGGATTTAGTCTTCATATATACAGAAGAACCTCCAGGAGAGTAGGATTTAATGCTATAAACATTATTTTTGGTGAATTGCCTTTCAATCAGGAAAATCGTATTTTGAATTTTATTATATTATATGTTAAACAGTACATTTTTTCATGTATATATAGAAATAACATTCCCACTGTAAGTGGTTTATTGTGCTATTTGAAAACAAAGTACTTTGTCGAAAGACACATAGCAATACAAAATTCTAAATTACCTGACTTTGAACACCATTGGACGAAGTGGAAAAATATTTTTGAACCAGAATTATTGTAACATTACTTTGTTATAAAGTATATGTATTTTTTTCGTGTTTTCAATATGTATACCAGTTTTTGTCTTTATATAAATATAATTTCAAGAGCTCTTTCTCTCAAGAAATACCTATAGATATTACCTGTTTTGAAATATATAACTGTATATATGTGTATATATAGTATATATATATATATATATATATATATATATATATATATATACACACTGTACCTTTGTGAGACGTATGTGAGTATGTATGCGTGGGGTGCGAGTGAGAAAAAAATCCATTGATTTAAGACGTTGAATGTATTGTGTGATTTATGACACTGTATATCAATGGAAAAATGCAAATAAAAAAAATTCATTAGAAAAAAAAAAAATACATTCAAATGTCCAACTTTTTAAAATGTTATTTTCCTTTGGTTTTTTTCGGAAAATCCTTTATTACTTGATTCGATGACCATAGTTTTACGCGTGGTTGTGTTTCAATAGTATCCTCGCACCTGAGGTTATCAGAGAAAATGAATGAGGTTTATGTACACCAGAATACAGATCAAAAATTCTGTAACATTAAAACTTCAAACATATAATTATGCACTAGCGAGCACAGAATCGACTGTGCTACTGTCTTCTTCGCATGTTAAACTTCCAACAGATTTATCAATACCTACACTCTCAGTTACAATATAAATATCACTGGGGGTTTTTTTTTGGGGGGGGGGGGGGTTCTTTTTGTTTTGTTTTGCAAAAGTCAATCAACTTGTACCCAGAATTATTTACATAAACATCCTTTACCATCCTTTGAGAGAAATACGCGAATAATCGAATATGATTAATTCAATTTAAACAATATTATGTAAAACATTTTTGATTTGGCAGCAGGCTGAGTCTTTAGAACCGTATAAAGTAATTAATATCCAAATAAAGATATGTGTGGAAATTTTGAATTTATATCATAACTTAAAATGTTCAATAATGTCGCAATATATGTAAAGTGAAGAATTATAAACACGAAAAGTACAACAACAATAATGATGATATGAGTTTGAACGAATGCAGAGCATTGCTTCATCTTCAGTAATCCATTTATCTTGATCAGGTAAACTGAGTAAACCGTATTCAAAATCAGAGTGTAAAGAACGGTCTAACAACTGGTATGTAACATGTCAAACAGCTTTTGACTCAACGATAGCTAGATCGTTATAACGACCATAGAATTTATGATATGCCAACGTTAAACGAGACTGTTGAAACCCCTGTAACATCAACGTTTTTTCCAGTAGCGTGTATCGATTTAAAAACTGATCATACGCAGAACAAGCTCTTGCATATGGTATCATTTGATAAATATAAACATCATATGCAGGTGATAATGGAAAATTGCTATATAAAAATGGGAAGTTGATAATAGAGAAGCTGAATATCCTATTTGTCATAAAGGTGAGTTGTTAGATTTCTGTTTACATGATGTTCATTACAATATGTAATTACGAAGATGTGAAAGGTTCTGTGGTATGTTTTATTTCGAATTCACCGGAATCTATTAAATCGACATATGAATGAAAATGATTATTGTTAATAGGTAAAATGTCGTCAATATATTGAAATGTCGAGTTGAATGCCACAGCAAGAGATTTTTTCTTCTCATGTAGAAGCTTTTAAATAAATTCTGCCTTCTAACAATATAAATACAGGTCAGCTAACTAAGAAGTATAATTGGTGCTCATGGTAACAGACTGTTGGAAGACCCGATCACCAAAAATTACGAATATTGTCAATGAGGAATTCCAGCATCTTTTTTAAATCACCTTCAGGGTACTTGTGCGTAGAATCAGAGTAGTATTCAGTAATTCTCTTGATGACTGATCACTAGATATGAATATTTCCCTTTTCCATTTTTGTTGATTAAGTAATTAATTATATGTTGTCTAACGTCCCGCTCTAGAATTTTTCACTCATATGGAGACGTCACCATTGCCGGTGAAGGGCTGCAAAATGTAGGCCTTTGATCGGCGCTTACGACCTTTGAGCAGGGAGGGATCTTTATCGTGCCACACCTGCTGTGACACGGGGCCTCGGTTTTTGCGGTCTCATCCGATGGACCGCCCCATTTAGTCGCCTAGGATCGATCCCCACGGGGCCCATTTTTGTTGAAGAAGCAACTGTCTACGATGTCAAAAACTTAAGTCTTGAATTTATCGTGAGGAATGGTCGTGTAAAGTGTTGAAAAGTCATACGTTTTAATGTTGTTGATTTTAGAAAAGGCTTGTTATTTCAAATTTACTTAAAGTTCTATAATTTGTTTAGAATCGACATTTGATATACATCATCTCTGAGATATGTTGTGTCACAATAAGTTTGTCCTTCACAACTGTTAATGTTTTCATGAGGAGAAAAGACAATGGCTCGGGAGAACATTGATCCAGCATTGTATCTTTATTTGTAAGGTTTTGTGAAGTTTAGGAATCCAGTATAGGTAGAATAACTCATATCCATCCTCTCCATTGACTGGGGATATTGAATATGTTTAAAACTGACGCATAATTTTGAAGAATTTCATCTTTTGAAAGGGCAGTTGGAGTAAAAGTACGATTACTAAATGTGGAATTAATGCTAATTCATTTACAATACAGTTATAATGAGCCTGGCATAGAACGACGATGTTGTTACAAGCTTTGTCAGCTGAAACTAAACCACATTCTGTCATCACTTCTGGTTATCTAAACACAGAAGGAATTAAGTTATTCTTTGTCATAATTAGCCCATCGTCTGGCATAATCTTCGACAGAATTCATAGGTTGTTTCTGTCCCAACTGATTCGTTCTGCGTATGATCATTTTAAAAACCGAGGCAGGCTACTGATATATAAGTTGATGTTGCAGGGGTTTCAACAGTCTCGTTGAAAGTCAGCATTTCGCAAGTTCTGTGGTCGTTATAATGATCTAATTTGCAAATACAACCTACCATTAGGGCTACTGCAGTCGACCGCGTTTCATAAATTGTTAATCCGTTCTTTCCATACTGGTTTTGACTACGGATTAATCTGGTTACCTGATCAAGATGTAGAGTGCACGATGGGTATTTCCGGTCAAGAGGGGGTGCTTACTCTTTCTAGGCACCGGATCCCACCTCTGATATGACCAGGGATCGTGTTTGCTCTTGTTTCTTCTTTCGCATTTTTATAGGATTTATTAGATTGATCACTGTTCGTTATTTTTACTTCTTTATGGTATATATCGAGGTACTGTAGTGTTTGTAATTAAAATATTTGGATGCAATAATAGTGTATTTATTGAAACACAAGGTGTAAATTTTAATTTGAAATATAACGGAATACAAAACGTGTTTGATGATCAACAATACTGCTTACGATAATGGCATATATTCCCTTCTTGGCCGAACCAACATTGATTGTTGTTACTTGATGTTGTGTGCAACATCCAAAATCCCAGAATTCAGTTGAAGAACTCGCATATAAACTTACATATGTACTTTATCTTCTTCAAATAACCGTTTTTAAATTTTCAAAGGAACAGAGTAGTTTTGTGTAAATATAATATGTTGTAGACCTAATTGTTGACGTAAGGCAAAGTGAATCAAAATTCATTTTTGTTTATATGAACAATATCCATACCGATGTTTACATCTCTGCGTATTGGGGGGAAAAGTCCCATCACATTCATATGATTTCCATGCAGACTGAGCCATCTTCCACAACTTTTTGGAAGTTTGCCAAGAGACAGTGATAGATTAAATAATTTTGTAATAGGTTTGAGAATAGACGAGGCAATGTTTTTATTATTCTAGGTGGTATACCATCAGGACCTGGCGGTTTGTTTATATTCAAGGTTAGTAGTTGATCAAGTACGTCGTGTTCAGACATGATAACGTTATCCAGACTGATGATGTATAAGGCGTTCTGGACCATGTTGTGGTACTTCAGGTTCTTAGTGTATAGTGCTGCCATTGACAATGAGTGAATTGAATGCATTTGAATTTTCAATAGAATGAAACAATGTTTACCTGATGATTTAAAAGGCCTAATAGCCTTGTAATTGTTTTAAAAATTTAAAAGATTTTACTATTTCCCACCAATTGCCTGGTGTTTTTTGTCAGTTTGTTCTGAAAGTTTATTTTATTGTAATTTCCATCAATAATCTATATCTTTTCCAATGTGAATGCTTTTTTGGACTGTTTTATGATGGTTTCGGGTGAATTTCTTTTCTTCACCTATCGGTAAATAGAGATGGTCTTGAAAACATTATATCTAGGTTTAGTGGTGATAACATTTTATAGGTATGTAGAGGCTAATGCATGTACTTTTGATATACAGATATTTAGATTGATTGATTGTTGTTTTCCGCCACACTCAACAATTTTTCAGTTATCTGGTGGCGTCCAGTTTTTATTAGTGGAGGATAGAACCCAGATACAATGTACCTGGGAAGAGACCACCGACCTTCCGAAAGTAAACTGGCAAACTTTCTCACATATATCGGTGCGAGCGAGAATCGAACCCGCGCCGACTAGAGGTGAGAAGCCTTATGATTTTGAGCGCAATGCTCTAACCACTCGACGACGGAGGCCCCTCCAGATATTTAGAATATACATCTTTAATATCAGTATATGATTATTATGGTCTCAATACCTGTGTCAAAAATTTCCTCACATCTATGTAGTTGTAACTGAAATTCATCAACAGAATTATGTTGAACTCGCCCATTATATATTAACAATATATATTTACAATCCATTGATACAGCAATTACATGCAGTTCTCTCTCTACATCATCCCATGGAGATACGGTTTACTAAAGGTCCTCAGTACCCCTTGCTTATCGTAAGAGGCGACTAAATGGGGCGGTCCTTTTGAGATCGAAAAAAACCCAGGCCCCGTGCCATAGCAAGATCCCTCACTGTTCAAAGGCCGTAAGCATAGGCCTAAATTACGCAGCTCTTCAGCGACAATGGTGACGTCTCCATATAAGTGAAATATTCTCGAGTGGGACTTTAAACAATATACATCCATTCATCCACTCTCTATGTCTAAAAACAGTCTTAAGGCGTATATTTAATATTGACTGAGGCACTTTCGTTAGTATTAAGAATGCGTTTTCCCTCTCATTTTGGATACCATTTTAAAAGCTTTTAATGCATCAAAAGTGATTGTAAATTGCTAGAAATCCTCCAAAACATTCTACTACATGGACTGTAGACCTAATTTCCTTCACGCTATTTTTATACATTAATTTTCAAGATGTAATATTTTGAATTTGTTATCACAAATTTTCAAAATTATGCCGAACACAGTCTAGATATTAATATTTCAGCTATGGAGAATCGTTGATGTTGTTGCATTCCACGCATTGCTTGTTGGTCATTATGATGATCTTTTATTTTAGTAAATTACAACCATTAGAGAGGTAAACAGAGACTGTTTATCTTTGCTCTAAAGAAAAATAAAGAGATAAAATGCGTCCTTTTCTGAAAATAGGTCAGCATTTGAAAAGCTAAATTAATCTTAAATTACACATTCATACGTCATTCCTTGACCTGTGACCTCACCTTGCCATGCTTGTCATGTTAGATTGAATGTGACCACATGTATATGTGCAAACTAGCACTTAATCTGGTATGGATCAGAGAGCTGAACTCTGAGGATACGCAGGTTTGAAATGATAATAAGATGTGCATCTGAAAAATACATTCATTCTTATTCTATTTATTCCATAATTACAATGATATTACGGTTTGTGGTTTTAAATTGCTCGTTAACACCTTCTGCTAGTTAACACATACAAATCCTTTGATACATTAGTATGGATAGATTCATAAATACGTAAGACATCAAGAATTTTTTAATTGTATTTTGATGTTATGCTTTCAGACCATCAAATTTATTGTTACCTGTAATAAATAAAAAATATCAACAGGATAGACATCTCTACAGCAGATTTGTTGATGCATATTCATTTTGTAGGTCGTGATTTCAAGCTCCATACCTTTTTAAATATGGAAATGCCTGACTGAAAACATGTAAACTTTCTGACATTCTGCAGTCATATGCCAATGTAGTAGTAACTGTCTACTAGTAACTAATTTTACCGTTGAGCAAGTAGTAGGAAGTAGTAGCCAATTTTTCTCCGCTAAGCAGCCAGTTATTAGTAGCCAACTCTGTCAACTAGCCAATTATTAGTAGTTGTCTGTTAGTAGTCTAGTGGCGAACTTGACTAATCTATCTTTTTGCGGCAAATAGAATTACGTGTAAATTTACAACTTTACACCTGTCTAGCCAAATATCAAAATGACACTTTTGTATCCGTTCTATTTAGTTCCACAGAACATCTGCCCGTCCACTTTTTTGATAGAATGAAGTAAACGTTAGCCAATTGGACGGATTAAAGGCACTTTATGGAGAGATTTGAATACGGCATATGACCGATAATTTGATATTTAGGCATATCATTGTCCTTTGGGAAATTTTATGGTGTTTTGATATTACCTAAATTATACACAACATGCCCACCCCATGACACCGAATAACACTGCAATTATATAAATTTGATAAATATTGATTGCACCATCAAGAACATTTCTCTATATAAATCGAAAATAGTTTTCTATATATGAACTTTTATCACCAGTGGAAATTAGTTTGGACTACGCCGACATTAGAATGATTTTCAAAATTCTTGAAGGGGTATATATTCTGCTATTTGTTTCAGCAGTTGAAGGTAAGACCGTTGTTTTTTTTATCTAGCACCTCAGTGGAAAAGAAATTAAGCATCTTAGTATTTATTAGTCATCTTAAGAATAGAAGTTAGTCATAAATGTTGATCAGAGTGATGCTTATTATAGTGATATTGCTTTGGTAGTCTTTTCTTTGTTTTACAGACATATTTTGTCTTTTGGAAAAATATCTGAAAACGATAAAAATATTTATCAAAACAGTTTAGTTAGAAATATTTCCGGTCAAAAAAAAAAGAATAATTACCCATCATAATTACTATAACTCAGCAGTCTATACTTTCCTTGGTTGGCAACAAATCAATTTCATGTACACAGGCACCTGTTCGTTTTCGCGCAACTTAGAAGGTACCTGGACAATTGAAAAGGATGGACAGTTGGTGGGACGGATGGAATTTGGTTATACACACTTGGACGTAACGTTTATGGGCCAAATCTATAATTACACCTGCCATCAATTTGACTACCAACAGGAAAGATATCTTCTGAGGTAAAAATAAATTTTCATATCTGAATGAGGCAATTACCTATTGAACTAAACAAATGAGATATATTTTTACATCTGAATAAGCCAATATTCGCTTAGTTTTTGGTGTTGAACCAAGAGCCACTACCCATATGGTTAAAGCGGACAAAGTTTTTGGTTGAAACAGATGATAAATCTGCATTGAACATTCACGGCTATTTTATATGATGGGATAGAACGAATTTGTCAGCGACATTTTCTAGCTCAGAGAGGTGTTAATATAGTGAAATGATATACACACCATTTAGTTATCATCGAGGCTGTTAATTGTTATCTTATTAATATTGACCTTTCAAGAGGATTTATAATGTGCTTTTTTTTTTACAGTACATGTACTTAATGATATGCATGTAATTCTGTTCAAAAGAGTAAATGGTGATCCAAAATATACAGAAATACATTTAATATAATACTGAAATTACATGTCTATTTCACTGCATGTTGCTGCATTTGTAAGAGTCTAACTTATCGGGGTGATTTGAAGTTTTTTAATAAATTGATAATCATATGGATGAGTGCGAAAACAAAAATAAACTCCACACTGACAGAAAACTAAAATCTTAAATTATTCGCCTACCTGGTTTTCCTACCATAATCTGCTTTGCATGTAATTAATAATTTCCATGTGGTCATTTTCCCCCGTTGAATGCATATCATATTTAGGGAAAAGAATTTGTTTCTGACATAATTTATTTTTTTGTTTCCAAGATAATTTGAAACTTATTTTCTACATAATTTGTCTTGTTTCTGCAATAATTTTAAACCACATATAGTACTAGTTTGCAATTTCAGTTTTTAAAAACATTTCATATTTCCTGCAGCACCGCTGATGGTAAGGGGATGATTTGCCTGCTGTTTACCCCCTTTAATTCTGGCGACACCTCCTCTCTTATGATGATCCGGCTTCACAGTAAGAATTACTTTTACTATTAAAATAAAAAAAACCAACAAAAAAACAAACAAACATACAACATAATCTATCACCCAAAGGTTAAAAAAAAACGTTGTTGATGTTTAAGTAACGTGAATGTATATCATGAAAAGGTGAAGAAAATGAACAGTGATCAATCTCATAACTCCTATAGGGAATACAAAATAGAAAGTTGGGCAAAACGGACCCCTGGATATACCAGAGGTTGGATCAGGTGCCCAGAAGGTGTAACCATCTCCTATCGACCAGTCACACGTGAGATCTATATTTTGATCAGGTAAACGGAGAAATCCGTAGTCAAAATTAGTGTGTAAAGAACGGCCTAACAATTGGTATAAAACACGTCAGACAACATTTGACCATTTGACCAGGTTGTACTGGCAACTATATCGTTATAGTGACCACAGTATTTATGAAATGTTGACTTTAAACGTGACTGTTGAAACACTCGTAACACCAACTTGTTTGTCAGAAGCTTGTCTCGATTTAAAAACTGGCAGAACAAGATTTTGCGGTATCAAATCAGTTGAGAGACATAAACACCATATAATGGAATATTGCTACATAAATATGGGTAGTTGACGACGGTGACGCTGAAGTCAGACGAAATGACAGTTTGTATCTGCAAATTGGATAATTACAACGACCACAGGATTTGCGGAGTATTGAATTTAAATGAGACCATTGAAACCCTTGTAACATCAACTTGTCAGTAGCATACTTTGATTTAAAATTGATCATGCCCAGAACTTGCTTTTGAGTATCGAATCCAGTTGACTGACATAAACACCATATGCAAATGATAATTGCTACATAAATATTAGAAGATGATGACGATGAAGCTGATTGATTGATTGTTTTCCGCCACACTCAATAATTTTTCAGTTATCTGGTGGCGTCCAGTTTTTTTTAGTGGAGGAGAGAACCCAAATACAATGTACCTGGGAAGAGATCACCGACTTTCCGAAAGTGAACTAGCAAACTTATTCAAATATGTCGGCGCGAGTGAGAATCAAACCAAGGGGTGAGAGGTCTTGTGATTTTGAGCTCGATGTTCTAACCACTCGCCCCATCCCTATGGAGAAGATGAAGTATCCCGTTTGTCATAAACTTGTGTTGTTAGTTTGCCGTTGACGTTTATGTTCTATAAACTATAAAAAAAATCTATCGTTGACTAGAAAGACCCCATGGGGACCCGGGTTAGAATAGTTCCTCAGTATCCCTTGCTTGTTGTAAGAGGCGACTAAATGGGGCGGTCCTTCGGATGAAACTGCAAAAACCAAGGCCCAAGGTCAAAATAGGTGTGGCACGATAAGGATCCTCCTGTTCAAAGGCCCTAAGCGCCGAGCATAGGCCCAAATTTTGTAGCCTTTCACCGGCAATGGTGACGTCTCCATATGAGTGAAAAATTCTCAAGCGGGACATAAAAAATATACAATCTATCAATCAATTGATTAGAAAGAATCATATTTCAAATCAAAGGTATTTGTTTATTGATATAGCACGCTAGAGCTACGTAAGAAATACGAATATGTAATCTGTCCTTATTAAAATATACTTTATTTAAAAATGATCATAGTTTGCATTATAGACAAAATACAGTTGTCTGAAATATAGTTTAATCTGCCCTAGATATTCATGTAAAAGACTAAGGAACAGATCAGATTCAATGCAGTGAGGGAAAATGTCAAATCTTTAAAAATGGTAAATAAATTAATATAAACTGAAAAGTTTCAGTGAAGTGAACAATCATCTGATTCTATTTTTTTCTCATAAAAAGTCATTTTATCAAATTAAACTTTTCAGTACAAAATATTATATCTCATTGTACAGGTTTTCCTTTTCAAATATTACACGGTGAAACTTTACAATTAATTTCAATAATCGAACATTTGTGCCACATTACTAATCGAAAATTTGTGACACATTACAAATCATTACGCATTAATAATCGCATCATTACTAGAGTAACACATTTTATGGAAAGTATTATTTTGGAATCATGATCATTCCCACGAAAGCTCCATTCTTGAAATCTACCGATTCGATTCACATGTAATCAGACAATTACATAAACATCTAAACTGTCGAAAAATTTATAGAGACAAGTGAATGTTGTATTGAACTTTGAGCAATCTTTGTGTGTTTTTTCTATTCCTTTTTTTTTTTTTTTTTTTTTTTTACAACAGTGAGCCACATTTTCGACGACAATACATTCTTTGCACCCCAGTATAAAGTTGGTCCACTGTCGATGAATTCCATTTGTAATAACTACGACGACGGGCAGATGCTCATTATCAATTATGTTTCATAAACGGACCATGGTGTCAACAGCAGATATATTGGATAATGTGATATCCAGAAATTGTAATTATTTCCTTGTCGACGAAAGCCGATATTTTGATTTGACATCCCTAGAAGATATAGAAAATACATATGTATAAGTGTATATATCTAATTGTATTTGATAGTCTGAAGTTGTAATTTTTATTTGTATATGCAGTTTTAAATGTAGGCAAAAAAAATTGTATTGTAAACTTATCTCACCAGGATGTTCCGATAAGTTGTGTAAGTCACACATATTTTGGTTTTTGATATTTTTATAATCTTAATTATAAATAGTATTCCGGTCGTTGATTAACATGTCTGCATTATGCAAGCATAATGTTTCTGATTCGCCATAGTGACAGTTTTACATATGATCATATTAAGTATCGCAAGTGCATAACATTTTCATGTGCAAATAAAGGCGTGTTGCTTATGTTGAATGTTTTCATCATTAATTTACAACATCTTTTTGATATGCATTTGCAATGCGTTTTGTAATCGGGGGTGGGTGGTGGTGGTGGGGGATCGGGGCAGGAATCGCATTGTTCTTCAGCGTGTAATACATGTAATACAAGATAGATATTTCATTGTCCTCACACCAGTAGGCATTACTGGAAAATAAGATCTATACATTGTAACCTGTTAATAAACGATAAAACATATGCAGACAGAAATGCTGAGAGAGAGAGAGAGAGAGAGAGAGAGAGAGAGAGAGAGACGTCACCTATTATGCGAATTATCGGATAGGTTATTCCTCATGCCAAAAGGCACTATTTACTTATATTATTGTATTATTGACTGTCCAAGAAAAATTTGAGATATGTTGTTTTGGACTCTTTTGACTTGTATTGTCTTATTTAATCACAAATAACATTTTTGCTTTTATTAGGTGAACACTCAAATATCAAGATGAAATCGAAAACCTTATGTGGACTTTAGTGAAGATGTTTCACAATAAGTGTCTCTATAGCCAATGATGTTCCTATTGTTTAAGGTCAAACAGTGTGAGAAATGGTTTTTGAACGAGATATTTATCACCAATCCCTAAGCATACTTATACAATAAATTAAGTTCAAATCAAATCAAATCATTTGAGCATAAATTTAACCTATAGACATGAATGTGTTGAATTCGCTTGTTTACACTTACAAAAAAGCATTTTAATGTAGCATTTCAAGAATGATATAGTTTTGTTTGTAATTACACACACAGGATGACTTGTATGGATGTTGACAACAATACTTGATTGTTTGTTTTCCTTATATTTCGACCAAACATGAACCCAAGACCCCAATATCATAGAGAGACCCCAACATCTGCCCGATCTTTTGGTCAGATAGATTCACCTATAGCGCTATAGGGTAGGTTGTTTGTTGCTTTGTTTTACGTTCCGTCGAGAATTTTTCACTCATATTGAGACGTCACGAGCTGTAGGTGAAGTACCACAAATTTAGACCTATGCTTGGCGCTCAGGGCGTAGCAGTGAGGGTTCTTTAATGTGCCAACGCCTGTCGCAACACGGGACCTCCCTTTTTAAGGTCATATCCGAAACTCGTGATTTTTTCTTCTAAATGCCGAGCGTTTGATGAAGGAGAAATCACTTCCTATTTTTACGTCTTAGGTTTGACGAGCATGGCACGAGCGGGGCTTGAACGCACAGCCTCCCGATTAAGTTCTAACCACTGAGCTACCGCGACTGGTCTGTTTTGTATGTTTTGTTCTGTTTACTAACTATTTAGTAATAATACACTAGAAGTAGGAAGAAACTACAAACACATGTTATTGTTTAGAAAAGAAATACAGGCAAGCTTTGTGTATGGTAAACCCCTCCGAATAGCAAGAATTCGAGTGAAAAATATTTGGATTTGAAATATATGGTCGTCAGAAAACTTCTTTTATTTGAGTTTCCACCAATTTTGCAGCACTCACTTGTATTTTTTTTAGATATATATGTGGCTTGTATGTTAATTGGATAATGTTTCAATCATATAGAGAAATCTCTGGCTTTAAGTGAAGTGCCTCAAATTTTGACCGATGCATACCCCTCAAGGCCTCCCTTTCTTGTGCCAACGCCTCCGTTTATACGGTCATATTCGAAAGGCCAGTCACTTTCATTTGTAATGCCGAGCACTTAGCTAAGGAACAATCAGTAACTAATGTTAAACGTCTTCAGTTCAGCCCCGGGATCGAGAATCGAACCTGGGACCTCCTGGTTGCGAAGGGAAGACCAAAACCACTAGGCTACCGCAAACAGTAATGAATTTCCTGTAATATGACATGGAGCATATATCTCTGTTGTCATTTTCTGACCCAAAATGTTGTTCTAAGTGCTGTTTAAAAAAAAAGACCAAGAATGATATTCCTACCACTTGTTTTCTGTGAAAGTTGCACATATAGTAACATCAGTTGTAGGTGAAATGCCACACTTTGCACCAGCCGTAGCAGTGAGGGGTTTTTATAGTGCCAAAACTTGCCGCGACAAGGAACCTCCGTTTTAAGGACATAACCGAAAGACCCTCGATTCTCACTTTTAAATGACGAGCATTTGACAAAAGTAGTAGTCGCCGTGTTAGGTTTGAGGTGACCATTGGGCTTGAACTCACGACCTCCAGGATGTGAAGCAAATTCTCTACCAGTGAATGCCGTGAACGGATTAAAGTCAGATGTTTGTGACATACGTAACATTTTATGATTGATGGGAATTTGTCTAGAAATAACTATGTAAGAAAGTTGTATGTAACCCTTCATCAAAATTAAGTACACGCTGTTTCAAAAGACTAAGTCATTGTAGGAGCCAATAAGGCCCAAACCATATATACATATATAGTCTTTTTCATGATTTTGCAGTCAGTGTGTTACAAGATAACAAAACATCACCACAGTAACACCATGCACTGTAAAAGTGCTACAACTGGTCAAAAATGTATGGCTACAACCATGTATTATTGATTAATAATAACCAATCACAGGACACGTTGCCTTATCGCACATGCAAAATCCTTATCAATGAAGCAAAATCCTGCATTCATTGGCTTCGATGGAATACTAATTGTTGTTCCCTGTATAAAACTTCAATGGGCAATAATTCTCAATTCTGTATTGTACTATTTGTATTTTATGTGTCTGTCGTCTTACCTAATACAGACAATTCGAAAAATTTATGGTAAACTGGTGTCTGATAATTTCAAATACTGAATCACACTTGACCTCAAATCACTGTTGTTGCTTGTGAAAACTTTCATACGAACAAAATCCGTCCTTCATACTTGTTTGGAAAAAAATCACTTCATTGCAACTCGTTGTACACATATAAGCTACAAATCAATCGTTGCGTGTATAAATTTAAATTGTGCATACGTCTTTTGACATCAATATCCCATAAATTGCTCATATGTCATCAAAACGTAAGCGCAACTTGTAAGTCTGCGCACTATTTCTGCTCCTAAGTATAACATTTGACCGATAAATAAATAATCAAGGCTTGTTTTGTTTTCTATGTTAATTGGAATAATTTTTATGATTCACTGAAGCGGATTGTGAAAAAACGTAAACACCATGCATAGTATGCCTCGAATTTAAATCCATTTCTTAATGATTTAATTCTTGTTGTATCCTAGTTTCTGAAAGGTCAAATACAAACTAGGAAATGAATAAGTGGCGATAACAAACACTGATCAATCTCAGAAATCCTACAAAGAATACAAAATTAAGGGAATGGCAAACATGGACCCCTGGGCATACCAGAGGTCAGGCCAGGTGCTTAGGAGGAGTAAGCATCCCCTGTTGATCGCTCACAACCGCCGTGAGCCCTATATCTAGATCATGTAAACGAAATAACCCGTAGACAAAATCAGTATGTAAAGAATGGCCTAACAATAGGTAGGAAACACGTCAGACAGCATTTGAACCAGTGTTAACTTTTACATGTATTTGCATATTACATCATTTTAACGACCATAGAATACGTGAAGTGTTGACTTTTAACGAGACTTTTGAAATTCGCATATTCGCATGTAAAACTTTGATTCTTGAACTGTGGCGCCACCCTACCAACGGGAACCATGATTTCAACAATTTGAATCTGCACTATGTCAGAAAGCTGCCATGTAAAGTTGAAGTTTTCTGGCTCAGAAGTTCTTTAGAAGAAGATTTTTAAAGACTTTTCCCTATATTTTCGCATGTAAAACTTTCATCCCCTATTATGGCCCCACCCTCAGGTGAGATAAATAGATACATATCTCGGTGATTCAAATCATACAAGATCTAAAGTGAATCACATGTAAATATCAGAAAACTACATATATCTTTCCTTTATAATCTTGAAATAACCATGATGAAAAAATGTTTCTAAAGATTTCAGACAATGAACAATGCCGGTTTCAAGATTGCATTAGGCGTTTTTCAGCAGTATGGAAAATTTATATGGACAATTTATTTCATTGCATTGAATATTATATTTCATATATTAGCGTATCATAGTACAGAAGGAACGGGAGTAAAACTTACAGGTAAATGGACCATATAACATTTAGAATGTATAGTTATAAAAGTCCAGATGCTCATTTAGTTTGTTTAGAACTTCTATATTAGAAGAATAGTATCTAGTTAAGATCTAAGATACTCGGATGCAAAATGTATCTTTTTGTGGAATCCTGTTGTTTTGCATAGTTTCCACCAAAACCGTTATATTTCACACTTCTCTAAACGTTATGCCTACATATAACCATCATTGCAGAACATCGTGCTGGCTGATGCCATGTTTAATTTCCCCAAGTAAACATGCAAACAAAGCAGCATTGATTCACCATTGTGTATCAATAACACATTATACAATAAACACAAACTTCCTCCGCCGATAAGGAAAAACCAAAGAGAAATAAACAAAACAAAACAAAATTGAGTGACGGAACCTAACACTTGTATTTGTAAAATATGAAGAACATTTTCATTTAATTTTGCAATAAAGAAAAAAAAAACTCGACTTGCTAGGGAGAGAGTGTCCTAGAAAGTGACCACTCAATCGTAACTCTTCAATAGTCCAAGACGTTTACCCAATACTGAAACATTGTAATTAGCTGTAACCCCAATTAACGACTGAAACACTTCCGTAATATTGTTAAAATGTCTTTAGGACAATTACTTTTGAGTATCTAAGTATTAAACACACACACACACACACACACACACACACACACACACACACACACACACACACAATTAAGCATGTACAAAAATTCTGACATATTCCTAAAATATTCTATGTTATAAATATAGTAAATCTGATCAAAATAAAGTGTTCTTTATCAGATCCAATTGTATACGTACAGTTGATGTTTACACAATGATAATGTCGATCGTCAGTTCACTTGTGTATGTGTACAGATGTATATATCAAATAAAATCCTGATCTATCAGCAGAATGTAATGAGACCTGGGAAATAATAAAGAGTACCGTGGATAAAACCAGGAAGTCATGTTGACCAGACATTTAGTTTTCCGTGTGTTGATGCAGAGTAATGTCAATTCACTAATATACGTATGCTGCTATTTGACAATAACGTTCAACAGGAATTCTAGTAACTAAAATCATATTTGAATCAGATACCACCCAGCGAGTACCAAATGAGTACGTTTATAAATATTCTACAAATGTACAAAATATCATTTGTAAATGATGACTGAATTAGACGTCTCCATATTAGTGAAACAATATACAATCAATCAATCAATGACTGAATTCCTCAATCTGAGATATTGTCAAATGCAAATATGTTAGGGCAACACAATATTCGAAAGTATGTTACAGTATAAGTATTGAGAAGTTTCATCATGTACATGTAGTATCCAAACAATGTAGTTTGTTTTCAATGTCTTACCTCCTTGTCAATCTGAAAACTTGCGTTGTAGAACATGAATATATGAATTACAGTCATGCTTGTTTTTGTTGTCTTATCGAGAAAAGACCATGATTATTGAACATATGTTTATTGTGGGTATTTTGGTATTCTTTTTGTTGCAAGTATTTCAATACTCTTATTGTTGCAAATATTTTAGCATTCATTCTTGTCCGTTTCAGAAGTTCTAGATGAAGTTCTAAAATACGTAGTCATATTTTTGGTGGTCCACGTAGTATATGGAGAATAATTATGACATTGTATTTTATGATATCATCAAATAAAGAAACATCTGTTGCTGGCAATGCTCTGATATATTAGCTCCAGAAATTTAATCTAACGGTTTTCCTCCTAAAAAGTGCTCTTACTGTTTATGGTAAACTAAAGAGGAAATCACTTGTCACCGAATGTTTCAAACGATTTTCGATACGAACCCTTGATCTTTATAGTATAAAGTAGTATTTTTCCCTCAAATCCACAACTTGACAGATTAAAGGGCAGGATGAAATACGTTATTTGAGTTAAATGTTTGCTCTTCTTTTTGGTCACGTAAAATGATACTGGTTAGGGCGTAATGGAGGGAAATGGTACGATTGAAACGACTAACAACTCTGGTCCCTGTGGAAATAATCTTTGTGAAATTGCTAATTACATATGGATGATTATTTCTCCAATTATATTTGTATTTGGGATGGTCAGTGGATTTCTCCTCGTTTTAGTTTTTATTCGAATGAAGTTCTGGGGTACACCTCTGATGATCTTCCTGTTTGTACTGACGATAACAGATATGCTCATTCTGTGTGTTGGTCTTGTTCGACTATGGATTTTAGAGACGTGGGGCTTTGACATCAGATCATTGTCCGACTTGGTGTGTAAGCTCTTGCATTTCTTAATTTATTTCTCAATGCAATTTTCTTCATGGATTCTTGTATTTGTCACTGTAGAGCGTTTCATCAAATGTAACTGTATCGCGTACAAATCAATAGTGACAGTGAAAAAATCGGTGATTGCAGTGTGTATCTTACTCTTTGTTCTTGGATGTTTGAATTCTCATTACTTTTGGACGCATGGCTTCGTAACCAACGACAACAATGTTTCCATCTGCAATGTAACGCCGGGATATGAAACGTTTGATGATTGGTATATAAAAACTGATCTTTTTGTTTTATGTGTGGTTCCATTCTGTATTATGCTAACACTTGATCTTGTCATAATGAGGAGTTTGAAAACTGCACGTGCTTTCCGCAGATCGTCTGTTGCTGCACCACAAATGTATAGTAGAACAAAAAAGGTAGACCAGAGATTAACAAAAATGTTAGTGATCACGAACTCTTACTTTCTCATATCCACACTACCCGTGTCCATACTGTTCATTCTGACGATATATCTTGCCAGCAATTCAGAGGATATGAACGCCATCTTTACATTCTGTGGTAGCATAGTGTATACTTTACAATATAGTAACTATGCCGTGAACTGTATCTTTTACACCATTTTTGACAAGAAGATAAGACAACATCTCATAAGATTATTACGGGTAGCCAAGCCGAGGTAATTTTCCTCACTATACGTCTCTTTATATCTTCATAATTTTCTATTCTGCAATATATATATATATATATATATATATATATATATATATATATATATATATAATATCACAAAACCGATTGAGTATATACTACTAGTTTCTTTAATTCGACGTCTTCATTTGAGTGAAATATTCTCAAGCAGGACGTTTAACAATATATAATCAATCAATCAATCAATTCTTCAGAAGTATACTCCTGAATAATTTAAGAAACTATTCGACTATATACTCAATCGACTTTGTGATATTTTTATTATACTACTACTTGTGTAGATTTTCTATATTTATTTCTGGAATATATATATATATATATATATATATATATATATATATATACACTGTACAGTTTAATTTGCCCGGAACAGTAAAGTTTCTATATGTATTACTTACTAAGAAAGTACACTGTCTTGTTTTTTGAAAAAAAGTCTACAGTCAAGATGTAGACTTCCACTAAGAATCAAACATATAATAATGATACAGAAAGGATATCTGTACCCATCAATTAAAAAAAAATCCTTTAGATAAGAAGAAAAGTAGACCATATTTCATATCAATTCCATATTTTGCATTTTATCGAAATTTTCTCGTAAACTTTCCATTTTGATTTATATACAATCACAGGCAATTATTTCGTTTGGATTCGAATTTACTATTTAAGAGTAAAGGTATAGAACTCTAAATATAGGGTACCTAAGTTTGTCGATGAAAAATCAGTTAACAAAATGGTAAAAAATTCTACTCTGTATTCTAATATGATCACACATAACTAATCTACATTATTACCAAAGATGATCCCAAAATTCTGTATACTTCCCACGATATGCAGAAATGAATTCAGAAAAATGCCTATTATTTTTGGTCGAGTTTTAGCCGAGTCCCTGGCACTGTACGACTAAACAGAATGTTTGTGCATTGCAACAATCATTTACGTATATAT
The DNA here is from genome assembly GCA_024699665.1 of Ostrea denselamellosa. Lineage (NCBI taxonomy): Eukaryota > Metazoa > Mollusca > Bivalvia > Ostreida > Ostreidae > Ostrea > Ostrea denselamellosa. Next base: position 43,663 of record JAMZEH010000023.1, on the reverse strand, counting down.
ATTAGAATATTAGAATACAGAGTAGAATTTTATACCATTTTGTTAACTGATTTTCCATCGACAAACTTAGGTACCCTATGTTTAGAGTTTGTTTAGTCGTACAGTGCCAGGAGCCCAGCTAAAACTCGACCAAAAATAATAGGCATTTTTCTGAATTCTTTTCTGCATACCTTTACTTTTTATTAGTAAATTCGAATTCAAGCGATATAATTGCCTGTGTATACAATATCTTCCTCTGTTCATTGAGTTTTAGGGCATGCTTGTTGAATCGAAGGTCAACTTATTTTGTCATCGAAGTTTTCACACTCATTCGTGTAACGTGAAGAGAGGCAACTGCATTGCACATCTTGCTTTACCTGGAACAGTATCGTTTCTTGACTAAAGTAAACTGTCTGATATATTATTTTTTGCTCGATAAAAATCTGTTGTTACGATGAAACAGTAAGTCGACTACATGTAAGTATCAACAGCGTGTAGAATGTAGTAATCAGCAGGAAGATAAGTTTCATTACGTGAATAATCTAACATTGTTAGAGATGTCAATTTTACTCTGATTATTATTCGACTACTCAAAGGATTTAGTAGACAAATATTTAAAACCGAGTAAATCATTGCCGTATTTCCAATTGCAAAACTTTAGTATATCTTAGTATCTAGATTGATGCAATCAATATTACATTTCAATTTTCTCCCAAAATCTATGATATTGGTAAAATTGCCTGATTTCATGTAATAGCTAACAGGTGTAAAAGTACCGATCCATGTATATTAAAGTGATTATTTCAATATCATTCTTCACGCAATATGGTGTTGCCATATTTAATACACGTATAACACTTCATTAAAATCTTTCTATGCAATCATAATTGTACAAGTAACAAGTGCATAGAAAAAAACCAGTAAAAGGCAATGACAGTAATAACAAAAAATGATATGCACAAATTACACTAACATCCAAACACTTCAATATTATATGTTTGCACTTTTTTCGTATACGGGCTGAAATCGGGCTCTACGTTTTCGAGACTCTGCGATATATAAGGTCGAACAATAGCGTTGTAATTACTATAGAGACCATGATTAAAGCACTAAAAAGTTAAGTTAAACAGATCCTATGTAATCTGAACTGGGTTGTTTTACCAATTATAATTAGCCGAATATCGAATTTATAGTCGATTATCGATAGCCAAATAATCGAGTACTCGATGATATCCTTAATTATTGAATTAATCAACACTTGTTAATGATAATATGACCACGTGCTTTGATATCTCTAATTACTGAAACAGTTAGAACACAACTTATATTACTGCAGAATTTCTTTATGAAACTCAATATTACAGATTTGGACAACATGGCAGTCAGTACTCTCTGTCTTCCAGTTCTACAAGGATGTCGCAGTCATTCTCCACGGTCTACAGCAACGTGTCCATCAGAAGTGTTTCAGAAACAGTCAGATGACCACAGAATATTTCTTTTTGTTAACGTTTGGAAATCATTTAATAACGATAACGGGAGATATTTACCGCGATTAAATCAATGAACAATTTCTTCCGATGTTTATTGTTTTGTTATAGAAAACCCTTTGATGGCGATAACCTATCGATATAAAATGTTAAAGATTAAATACTGGCGAGACAGCGTGAATGTATAGGTGGGGAATCCGGAAGTTATACAGTCACGATAAATCAATATTTAAATTATATCTTTCACCAAAGATAAATAAAGATATTATATTTTCTACTTTTATCCTCTGTTTTCTTAAACAACAAAGCTCAGGTTATTCATAAAGTAAGAAGTTGTGAAACGACAGATCTCCCAGAAATAGCTGAACTATAATAACTTTTTAGATCTAAGAAATATAAATCCATTGTATTTTTAAAAAAAAAATATATCGTAAACGTCATTATGTTATTATCTATGGCGCTCGGATGCCGCAATATGACATTCACCTGATTTATCAAATTCTTTTTTGATTAATTTGGTTAATTGTTGTATAATTACTTGAAACAACACTAAAAACACTCATCAGCTACTTACAGATTCTCCCTAATCTTACACGATATCATTTGAATACTTTCCTGAATACAGAAACAAATAATTACTAAAATTCAATGTTCTACAGATATTCGGAAAAAAGGGGTAGCGGACAGAATGACAAATAGACAAATATACCACTAATAACTCATTCGAAATCTTTTAAAAATGTAATACAATCTTAAACCACAAGTTAATGCAAAGACAAAGAGAAAAAATTTCATTACCGGTTTTTAAAAATAAACTTAAAACATATCTTTTAAACTTAAACTTGCATTTAACATTTAATCTGTAATTTAGTATTTATGTAAACAATTATTTTTATAAAATAAAAAAAAACCAGAAAACAAACACCGATATATTACGTGTATAAAATATTGAATCTTGATGTATTGCTCATCTGGTCATCATAAAAACATAAGAAAAAAATCAATTTGAAATACAAATATAAAGTGGAATGAGGCTAATACACAACAAAAACACCACACACAAACAACGCTATATATATATATATATATATATATATATATATATATATATAAACTAAATAACAATGAATAAAATTACAAAAGTATCAGTCTTCCGTGAATACAGAACTTACAAAAATTCAAAAACTGAGAAAATTTGAAAAAAGAAAAGATTAACATATGTAATGTTTAAATAAATCGAAGTAAAATGAAATGTGCTGGTGAATTTTTAATGAATAATAATTAATATATAACTAGTTGCTATTATGTGGATTTAAAACCTGTTTCACACACACACACACACACACACACACACACACACACACACACACACACACACACACCTGCTGAAATGATTTTTTCCCTTTTTAAAAAAATCTTGTTCCTCTCGGTTCACCATTAATGATTCAACACCCTGTATCCCGTTCCTTTCAAATGTCGGTAACCTGCATTTTTTTTCGGCCATAAATTGATACAAAACTTTTGCTGCAACTAGATGTGATAGAGAAAGCCGGTGTTTCTAATTTAGCGTTTTCTATACTGTAAAGCTCTGCAAATATAATTAAAAGGAAAAAATCAATTTTAGCAAGGTATATAATAATAATAATGATTGATTTTTATATAGCGCTTTTCCAGCATGTGCTTCACAATACATCTGAAACACGATGGAATTTCAATGCTGTTAGATTTTCCAGCACAACTACATCATCCAAAGCATTGTGGGTATCATATAAAACAGCATCGTGTACCAGTGACTCGTTTTGCTTGATAGTAATTTTTTTTTAAGTTGATTGCTGTCTTTAAATCCAACAACGTAATTAAACATATGTGCAATATCAAAATAAAATTGTTTATGAATAATAATAATAATAATAATAAATTCTTTATTTAGACAGGATAGCACAATTAGTATTACATACTAGTTCACATCGTGGTCCTGTAAAACAAAAAAATCAGAAGATTTTGCATTGTGTGAAACCAGAACAGGGTTTTTATGGTACTGTAATCTAAAAGAAAATTTTACAAGAGATTTAGGTAGTGGTAGCGCATACAGTTTCTCCTCCTCTTTGTGACGAAACACATTATCAAAGGAAATCCCAGTTGTAGCCGAAGCAGACAGGCCCATCTTTTCATCTGTGTGCACATACTGCTTGAACCCCCCCCCAACAATTTGTGCAGTTGATGATATTCCTAAATGAAGATAATTGTATTTGTAAAGGATATAACACTGGAACAATACATATTCTATCCGTACAATTTCTCAGAAATTGGGCAATTGCAGAAAATACCTGTTATTCGGTATATACATGCAACTACTCACTCGGTATCTAAACGTCCGGTGATTTTTTTTTTATTAAAGTTGTATAATATTAGGGCCCAATATTTATTCATACTCAAGATTTTAACAATATGTAACAATTTCTTACCATGGATATATTGTATACATTCCATTTCACATCATGAACATCCCCTGTTTCTAATGAAGTTACAATTCTACGCCCAGGGCACCAAGAGGTACATCGCACTGTAGATTCGTTAATTATTGATTTTTAACTGTAAAATCATTAAACAAATCAATAATTATCAAGATGAGTCCTGGTTCCTATGCTTCATCTCTAATACGAAATTTAAACAATTTTGACTCTTAAATTCACGTTTGTGAAAAATGCAAGTTCATTTTTGCTTAAACGTTATGAAATACAAAGGAAATATAATATACGTACATTACCAAAATGATTCCGTAGACTGCTCAATTGTCGTGATTCAAAAACTGGAGCCGATGTCAAACTTAATACTTGTACAGGAGTTTTCTGGAGTATGCGTAATTTTGAAATATTTGTTCTTGAGACGGTATAAATGTTGGTGCTGTTGTTGTTGTTAACATCAAAATATGAATCTTTTATCCGTTTTTCACTTACAAAACGTTGTTGTGTTCGAGTTTCTGACTGTTCATCTTCGCCATTGTTGTTGTCAGGGACTATTATTAACTTACATTGATGAAAAGATGTAAAGAGCAATGACTCTTAGGAGAGTTACAATATTTCAAAGTGAAAATCATTTTTGTATAAAGATAATAACGCTCTATAATGGCCATAACTCTAGAGCCCTCTTAACAAATGTTCTGCAATAATCACAGTACCAATGATCAGTGTAATTATTGTAATCAATTTTGCTGCCCTAGACACCGCAGTGTGGTCAGTGTGTTTTTCCATTGAATCTTAAAATTGGAGGACAATTTCCAGACGATGCTCAATCTATTTTCCATAAGATAAATAATATTCTTTGATTAAACTTTTTGATTTTTGTAACTGATTCGGCATCGATAACTCATATTACTCGTATGGCATGACGGACATCTATGGAACGTACTAGCATAGTCCTGCATTTTGTTGCCAACCTAGCTTTTCTTCTATGTATAACACCTGCTACCTGTTGAAACTTGATACCTGCTGAGGATTAGTGCATGAACATTCAGTTCCTTTCAACGTATCAAACAATCATGTTTATACATGTACAATGTATGAAAATATACAGTAGGTAATTTTCAGAAAACTTTTCTGGAATTAAAGCGATGTTTTAACACAGATTTATTGTTCGTAGGTACATACGACATTAAATATTTTACCTACCACGCCCTCGTCGTTACACCTCACAAAAAATATTGACTGTCATGAAGGAAAATCTTCTAAAGGATTTTGCCATAACATATGTAAAAAGTTGTGTTCACCAAATGTGGATTCTCTAACACTCCAAAGAAAGTTTAATAAATTTGAAGCCACACTTTTCCAAAATCAATAGCAGCAAAATATACAACTTTTCAACACTTCATATCTGCAATCAAAGACTACGCTTTTTCATAGAAAGATGAAAAGGCCAAGATAACTAACAGTATTCAATCTTGTAATTCCTATAGAAAATACAAATCAGAGAGATGAGCAAACACTGACCTCTGGTTATACCACAGGTGGGATCAGTGCCTAGGAGGAGTATGCATCCCCTTCCGGGCGGTCACACCCGCTATGAGCCCTATATTCCGATCAGGTAAACGGAGTAATCCGTAGTCAGAATCAGTGTGCCAAGAACGGCCTAACAATTGGTATGAAACACATCAGACAGCGTTTGGCTTAATGGTAAGTTGTACTGGCAAACTAGATTTTTTAAACGACCATAAAATTTGCGAAATGCTGACTTTAGACGAACCTCTGTAAAATCAACTTCTTTGTAAGTGGCCCGCCTCGATTTAAAAAACTGATCATATGCAGAACAATCTCTTGCGTATCGAATCAGTTGGGAGATATAAACACCATATGCAGGTGATGATGGAATATTGCCACATAAATAAGGGAAGTTGACGATGGAGAAATTGAAATCATCCCGTTTGTCATAAAGTTGAGTTGTTAGTTTGCCGCCGGCATCTATTTTCAATAAAATATCTAAGCGAAGCAGAAGTGAAAGACTCTGTGGTGTCTTTAATTTCAACTTCACTGGGATATATCGAATTCACATATGAATGAAAATGATCATTGTTAATAGACAAAACGTCGTCGATATATCTGAATGCCGAATTGAAGGCCACAGTAAGAGATTTGTTCTTTTCATGTAGAAGTTTTTGAATGACGTCTGTTTAATGAGAATATAAAAATATGTCAGCTCAGAGAGGAGCACAATTCGTGCCGATGGGAATTCCAACAGAATGTTGGAAGATGTTTCTTCAATGAAAATGGAACTCAGAAATATTCCTATTTTATGATCAGTTATCCAAACAACTTTGTTGTTTCTATGCACAAGTACTCTGAATTTGATATTTAAAAATTGTTGGAGTTCTTCATTGATAATTACGAAGTGTTTGGTGATCAGGTCTTTCAACAGCATGTTGTAATTCCCAATGAAAAGAACTTTACTTCGTTTTTAGCTTTGTTAAGAGGCAGAATTTATTTTAAAAGCTTCTGTGTGAGAAAGAAAGCTCTTTCTTTGGCGTTCAACTCGACATTTAGATACATCGATGACGTTTTAACTATCAGCAATACTAACTTTCATTTATATGTCGATTCGATATATTCCAGGGAACTCGAAATAAAATACGGCACATATTTTTTTTCTTTACATCTGCTTCATATCTGGATATCATATGGAACATTGACGTTAACGGCAAACTATAACTCAACTTCATAACAAATTTATGTAGGAATATTCCAGTATCACTTGTATGTTGTGTTTATGTCTCTCAACTCGATACGCAAGAACATGTTCCTGCGTTAGATCAGTTTCTAAAATGGAGATAGGCCCCTGACAAATTCATTGATGTTGCAGGGGTTTCAACAGTCTCCTTTAAAGTCAGATATTTCGCAAAGTAATCATCTAATTTTCAAATATAACCTGTTGTTAGATCGAATGCTGTCTGACAGTGTTTTGTACAAATTGTTAGACTGTTCTTTACATACTGATGCTGAGTTGGGATTATTCCGTTTACATGATCAAGATAGAGAGTACAACAGAGGAATCTTACTCTTCCTAGGCACCTGATCCCACCTCGTGTTTCCAAAGGTAAGTGTTCTCTTAACTTACAATTTCTTCATTTGGTAGTATTATTTAGATTGATCAATTTCGTTATCTTCATTTGTTACTAATCAATGTAAAATTTGTAAGATTTTCACATAAATTGAAGAAAATAATGAACAAAATGCATTTTGGCAGATAGTGCAAGGATTATCATCATTTAAATTGGTATATATATACATATATATATATATATATATATATATATATATATATATATACATATATATATATATATATATATATATATATGTGTGTGTGTGTGTGTGTGTGTGTGTGTGTGTGTGTGTGTGTGTGTGTGTGCTTTTAATCATGTGCAAATTATAAAACTGAGTTAAAAGTTCAGGAATCTACTGATTGGTTTAGTATCATCTAACACTAATGTCACATTATAGTAATCAAAAAATACTTTCAGTACTTTGATTATTGATTCTATTTTCAAATGATTGATTGCATATTGTTTAACATCTCACTCGAGAATCTCTCTTCATATGGAAATATTACCATTGCCGCTGAAGGGCTAAAAATTTAGACCTATGCTCGGCGCTTAGGGCCTTTGGACAAGGAAGGATCTTTATCGTGCCACACCTGCTGTGACACGGGGTCTCGGTTTTTACGGTCTCATCCGAAAGACAGTCCCATTTAGTCGCCTCTAACGACAAGCAAGAGGGGCTGAGGACCTACTCTAACCGGATCCCCAATGGATTTCAAAGGAAAAGTCCCAATGACACCTTTATTACATAATAACAAAATCAAAGAATCTCTCAGAAGTTGCATTCTGCATATCTCTGGTGTTACAGCATAGATATATTTTGATAACGATCGTTCATTCTCATATGAAGAAAGGAATTCTTTGTGGGGGTTCATAGCTTCTCTGTGAATTTATATATTTGATAGGGACAACTTAAATGAAATTTACATAAAAGGTAACAATAATTGTAAGTATTATGATGTGGAATATTGGATACATAACACTGATTAGATATATCAGTCAATAGATTATAATTGCCATTACAAAGAAAAAACCAGGTAGCCCTTTTAAAACAAGATCTTATAATGAACACAAACTTTGCCAATAATCTTTTTCATTGACCAAGTCAGAACAGAAAACAATACTATGAAAGTGATATCAAGTGTTTTCAAAGGGTTTCAAAGTATTGCTTTTATATTCATAATAAAACCTTTCCACAGAAATGCGTACACGATAAAGAGTTGCTTTAACCGCCGATCTGTGTTATTGTCCTACCCAATTGCAAGTTGTACAATGCTATTCAAAGATTTTCATACATAACTTCAACACAAGTAAGACAAAGAGCTGCATAATGCCACCCTTCTACACAAGACAAAAGATTGTACAGTGCATATTGTCATTGTTCCACAAAAGTTAGACGGAGAGCTGTGTAATGGCACCCTTCTACACAAGACAAAAGATTGTACAGTGCATATTGTCATTGTTCCACAAAAGTTAGACGGAGAGTTGTGTAATGGCACCCTTCTACACAAGACAAAATATTGTACAGTGCATATTGTCATTGTTCCACAAAAGTTAGACGGAGAGCTGTGTAATGGCACCCTTCTACACAAGACAAAAGATTGTACAGTGCATATTGTCATTGTTCCACAAAAGTTAGACGGAGAGTTGTGTAATGGCACCCTTCTACACAAGACAAAATATTGTACAGTGCATATTGTCATTGTTCCACAAAAGTTAGACGGAGAGCTGTGTAATGGCACCCTTCTACACAAGACAAAAGATTGTACAGTGCATATTGTCATTGTTCCACAAAAGTTAGACGGAGAGTTGTGTAATGGCACCCTTCTACACAAGACAAAAGATTGTACAGTGCATATTGTCATTGTTCCACAAAAGTTAGACGGAGAGTTGTGTAATGACACCCTTCTACACAAGACAAAAGATTGTACAGTGCATATTGTCATTGTTCCACAAAAGTTAGACGGAGAGCTGTGTAATGACACCCTTCTACACAAGACAAAATATTGTACAGTGCATATTGTCATTGTTCCACAAAAGTTAGACGGAGAGCTGTGTAATGACACCCTTCTACACAAGACAAAATATTGTACAGTGCATATTGTCATTGTTCCACAAAAGTTAGACGGAGAGTTGTGTAATGGCACCCTTCTACACAAGACAAAAGATTGTACAGTGCATATTGTCATTGTTCCACAAAAGTTAGACGGAGAGTTGTGTAATGGCACCCTTCTACACAAGACAAAATATTGTACAGTGCATATTGTCATTGTTCCACAAAAGTTAGACGGAGAGCTGTGTAATGGCACCCTTCTACACAAGACAAAATATTGTACAGTGCATATTGTCATTGTTCCACAAAAGTTAGACGGAGAGCTGTGTAATGGCACCCTTCTACACAAGACAAAATATTGTACAGTGCATATTGTCATTGTTCCACAAAAGTTAGACGGAGAGTTGTGTAATGGCACCCTTCTACACAACCAAGAAAAAGAACTGTATGCCACTCACAGTACGTCAAAAAAATTGTATACATAAAGCACTGTTTTCTGTATTAATTTCACTCTTCCATACATGGAAAACAAAAGTGTTGCATATTTAAGGCTTTCTGTATCAACTCCACCCATACAAACAAGTTAGACAAATAGTTGTATAACATCACCCTTCTACAAAAGTAAGGCAAAGTGTTGTAGGATGTCAAATGTTCACATAAGTACCACAAAGAATTGTATAATGCAACCCTTCCACTCCCGTACCATAAGTATATATAAACTACTGCTCTTTGTACAAATGCCACTCTTCCACATTAGTACCAAACAATTGTATTTTTCATAATCATTCCCACGGTATTCATATTACTATACTTGAATATCTGTAACGAGCACCCATAACTGGTGTCTTGTTACAGGTAGACACTGCTATTGACAAAACAATCTTTTCATACCTACTGATCTTCTACCAAAGGAAAGGACATTATTAAATCTCTAACAACCACTAAATTTTATTTACAATTTTGTAATGGTCGACACTTGTTTATTGAACAGTGTCTCTTTCTGCAGCTGTCGTTGCATAATAACTGACAGTTATACATAGTGTATGACTTATTTCGCAGCTTGAATAATTTGTGTGGATACAGGAATCTTTGATGGCATAAGGAAGTAAATAATTTTACACCAATCCATGCAATAGACATTGAGATTCGTTTTACTTTCGATTAACACAAAGTAAGATATCGAGAGCTAGCAAGTCGCCAAATTTCACACCACTTGAAAAGTAGGTTTTCCTTCAACATGATAAATCTCGAAAGGATATTCTTTAAAACACATACAGAATGATGGATAATGCCAACTTAGAAAAGTGCAAAACGGGAAAACATTGCCGTAAAACCAAATTTAACCACGAGATCTATTAATTATCTGAAACCTACCGAAACAGCTATCAAAACTTTACAATCTTGCACAAAATATTTTGTTTTATCAATTCTTTAAGGTCATTGGATACCCAATTGAATTTGTAATATAAACTATGTGTAAATATTTTAATATTGCTAAAAACCCATGCCAACCTACAAAACATTTTTCTATTAAACCACCATTATTTATGGAAATCCTTAAAAACGTATTTTTAGTGTTCCATTTCATGTATTAATCGGGGGGGGGGGGGGGGGGGGCTCCATGGTCGAGTGGTTAGAGCATCGAGCTCAAAATCATAAGGCATTTCACATCTAGTCGGCGCGGGTTCGAATCTCGCTCGAGCCGATATATGTGAGAAAGTTTTCCAGTTTACTTTCGGAAGGTCGGTGGTCTCTTCCTGGGTACTTTTGTATCTGGGTTCTCTCCTCCAACAAAAACTGGAAGCCACCAGATAACTGAAAAATTGTTGAGTGTGGCGGAAAACAATAAACAATCAATCAATCATGTATTAATCGCCGATTTACATTGTCCTTTTATTAATTGAGACAAAATACCATGTTAACACAACAAAACCCTACTTTTTTGATGCGTTCAAAATAATGAGTATCTTATGCCATTGAAGTGTGCATTTGTGTATCCCAAACAAACCACATCTTACAGTCCAAATTCAGGTAGCAGAGTAACTCAATTTTATTAGACCTTTACGATGGTTGTTTGATATGTAATGTGTACTGTACGATATCTCAAAAGCATTAGACTCAAATAGTGAAATGAACATTACATCCCTTCAAAGTATTCTACGCGGTTTCAAATACATTTCAATCTCTGTATCCGCTTCTGAAATGTGTTAGAACTCTTTAAGTTTTGGAAAAAGGAAAACGTTGCATGGGGCTAGATCTAGAGAGTATGGTGGGTGTGACAAGACGGTAATCTTCTCCGATTTCAAAAAATGCTTCACAAGCTCAGATGTATGTGATGGAGCATTATCATGAATTAGACGAATATGGCTAATTCCTGACACAGGGCGTCATTTATGATAATATTTCTTTTTTAGTATTACATCTTGGTAATACCGACCCTTCGGCACCGGAATTTGTACGGCTATACCATCACATGAAAAAGAATATGCAATAAAGAATCTTCTTTGTGCTTATGGTTCTTTTGGCAAATACAGGCTTCTACCATGTTTGGTTAGCCATATTTTGTTTCCAATTTTTCTTACTGAACCCATGTTTCGTCATCCGTAACAATGTTTTTAAATTGTCTTTGATTGAACTTGGGAAACATTTTGAGCAATTGCTTAGCGGTTTGTAATCGTACCCGTTTTTGGTCATCTGTCAATATATACGGTATCCATCTGGCAGAAATCTTTCGTACTTAAAAAAAAACGTTTCGAAATGAAATGCACCCGCGATAGCAATATGCTAACAGCTTTGTCAATATCACATACCGTGTACCTGCCATCACTTTCAATTATTTTCCTGACTTTTGAGACATTTGCCTTGCCTGTTACAGTCATAGATCGGCCAGATTTTGCTGCATCTTTGACGGACTCTGTGCCTGTCAGAAATTTCTTTCTCCACTCACGAACTGTCTCATAAGATACCTTATTCGACCTATAAACTTTTCCCATTTCAGAAAAAATCTGCATTACCGAATGACCGAGCTTTGTGCGAACTTTTATATAAGCTCTAATTTCTTCAATATTCTCAACCCGTTTCCCAATAATTTTTACAACAGTGGTCAACGACTGGCTATATTGAAATGACTATAACTTTAAAATTATTGAAGCTGAAGACTCGTGTTTATACCGTTGGAAAGGTATTGAATAGAGCTATACAAGAGGATCGTCATCCATAAAATCATGCATACACTAGTATTTACCATTTAAAAGTTATGGCAAAATTTAAGGTTTTAAAAAGGTAGGTCAAACAACAAGGTCAAAGTCACAAAATCAAACATTCCTGTACCTATGGAATGATATTGTCACAAGAAATACTCGCGTGAAATATTATAGCCATATAATTTACTGTTTAAAAGTTATTAGGAACGTTAAAGTATCAGACTGAATGTCATCTTAAATAACATAATGAGTAGTAATGGTGGCCACTTCGTAGAACAATAATTGGATCATGCAATGTATCTATTCTTTGTTAGGGTCTTTGTAAAGATTTTTATGACGTTTTGAAATAAAATATATAAGTTTATTCGAGCGAAAGGCTGACTTTAAACGAGATTGTTGAAACCCCTGGAACATCAACTTGTTTGTCAGTAGCCTGTCTTGATTTAAAAATTGGTCATACGCAGAACATGCTCTTGCGTATCTAATTGTAAGTATAAATAAATTGGATTACCAAATGTGTATTAACAGCAGCCAAGCTATTCTAACATAAGTTGCAATAATGAGCCTTATCAGTGCATATTCTTCATGTAACCTATCTAGTTCTTTCATCACTCCTGAAGTATAGATGGTATGTATTTTCGTTTTAACGTGTCTGATACGAAATTCAAATATTCCTCTTCTAACAAAGTGACAAGGTCTTTTCCCTCATATTTAGTCCATAGTCTAACAGAATCTTGGACAGATCGTGGTAACTCAATGGTAAAGTTCCCTCCCCAACCGAAAGGTCATACGTCTCAGTCCTCCTCGTGCCGTGGCAGCGTTAAACCATAAGTAGTGATTGGTTGATTGATTTTACAGTTATCTGTTGGCGTCCAGTTTTTATAGGTGGGAGAGAGAAGCCAAAAACAATTGTATCCGGGAAGAGTTCACCGACCTTCCGAATGTACAGCTAGTGATTACTACTCCTTCGCCAAACGCGTAAAGTAAAGTAAGAATCACGGTTCTCTATATGACTTTAAAAACGGAGGTCCTGTGTCGTGGCAGGCGTTGGCACGTCAAAGAACCCTCATTGGTACTGCTTGAGCTTGACTTCATCTACAGATGATGACGTCTCATTATGAATGAAAAATTCTCGACAGGACGCAAAACAAACAACTGCAGAATTGTAGAATCTTCGGCAGACTTCACAATATAGATTTCTCCTGCTCAAAGGCCATAAGCGCCGAACATAGGTCTAACTTTTGCAACTCTTCACCGGCAATGGTGACGTCTCCATATGAGTGAAAAATTCTCGAGCGGGATGTTAAACAATATATAATCATTCAATCAATCATAATAGAGGTAAAATCTGTTGTCAATTGGAAGATCGGTACTCCCTGAATATCAGACCTATTGAGTAATTTCAGGTTGTTATTTATAACTCTATTTACATCACCAATAATGACATTCAGCTAGATTATAGCTGAAAAGAAGGAAAACAAGAATACCTTGGAGGATTTTGCTTAAGGTGGTCAATACCTATACATAGCAAAGTTTGTTTGAAATTAAAAAATAAACAAGTGTATACTTAAACTTGGAATACGATGGAACACAAGACTGAACTTTCTAAGGACCAAGAATGTTGATTATGTAAAGGCATCAATTCCTTTGTATCCCTTGGAGATCCGGAATAGAATAGGTTCTCAGTACTCCTTGCTTGTCGAAACTGTGGGACGTTAAATAATATACAATCAACGTATGTTCCTTTGTTGATTAATTTCAGTTTGTAGAACCGATGGTTTGATTTTAATTTGTAACACGCGGTGGTTTAAATTAAAAGCCTGTGATGGACAACATCCATAATCACATAATTCAGTCAGTATTGTTGTTTGTTTTACATATCTTTAAGATTTTTAGGTCACATGAGTAAACCTTTCTAATTCTTTTCACAATTTGGTATAAAGCATGTTTGGGACAAGGCAGACATACCTTGTAAATTTTAGGACTCCTGCCTCTTCGGGCGGGACACAACTGCCAAAATGTTACCAATTTTCAAAACTCTTCTCTAGAACTGCACATTTAATGCATAGTAATGTAGCGCAGGAAGGCTTCAACCAAAATTACAAATTTCATAATCCCTGGGGTAGGGCCCCAACCACAGGGTAGGGCCAAACTTGGTATGCGGTATTTATGTAAACATTTAAATAACATCTTTAATGCTATTGATACCAAAATGAGCATTTCATGATCCCAGAAGTAGGGGTTTTGGTTGAAACGGTGGGGCCAAAATGGTCAGTGATTAAATATGTTAACAATTAAACATTTTTAATTTCTTGATAATTCCCTTTCCAAATCCTCTAAAATTTTTGCATGAAGCATGTTTTGGAGAAGGGGGACTCAAATGGTAAATTTCAGGTAACCTGTTCCCCTTGGGCCTTATGGTTGAGACAATAAATGTTAGGATAAGAGGAATGTAACGTGTGAAAGTTAAGATCATAGATCGCCAGGGCCTCATGGTAGCGGACAAAAGTGAAAAAAACCCACAAAACCTTTAAAAATCTTCTCTACTCCTACACATGTGTGAGAAGAACCAAATGCATAGTTATTATGTCTGTGAAGCCTTTTACCAAAATTGTGAAATCTTTTATCTTTAATCATATATCTTGGTCAGGAAAATATGGACTGATTTAAATGCTTCAAACTTCATCTTTCTTTCTGTTGTAATTGAATGGAAATTGTATGCATATTTAGAAAGATCATAAAGCTGTGAACAAAAGACTTCAGAATGAGACTTAAATGCAAATATGATACTCCCAGACAGGTCTATGTATGTTTTTGTTTGTTTGTTTTCCGCCACACTCAACAATTTTTCAGTTATCTGGTGGCGTCCAGTTTTTGTAGGTGGAGGAGAGAACCCAGATACAATGTATCCGGGAAGAGACCACAAACCTTCCGAAAGTAAACTGGCGAAGTTTCTCACATATATCGGCGCGAACGGGATTCGAACTCGCGCCGACTAGAGATAAGAGGCCTTGTGATTTTGAGCGCAATGCTTTAACCACTCCGCCACGGAGGCCTCTGGTCTATGTATGGGCTATTATACTCAGGTAACCGTTAAGGCTTGTGCGCCTCTTGTTTTTACGCATAATGACCTTAACAACACAGCTGTAAATATAGTACCACATTTAGACCTATGTCTAGGTCTCAGGGACTGGTTTTTGTACGTGCCAAGGCTTGTTGTGACAAGGACTTCTGTTTTGAAGGTCATATCCAAATGATCTGTGACTGCCGAGCTCTACAAGGAGCAATCACTGTTAGGTTTGACGCGGCATTGGCACAAGCGGGCCTCGAACTCACAATCTCCCGGTTACGATTGAGTGATTGTTTTTTAATGAATTTTTCACTCATATTGAGACGTCACCAGCTGTAGGTGAAGTATCACAAATTTAGACCTATGCTTAGCGCTCAGGCCCGTAGCAGTGACGGTTCTTTAACGTGCCAACGCCTACCGTGACACGGGGCATCCGTTTCTAAGGTCATATCCGAAAGACTCGTGATTCTCACTTCTAAATGCCGAGAGTTAGGCGAAGGAGCTCCCGGTTACGAAGCAAAGGAGGATATTGAAGTTTTGTGTGAATATGATGTAGGTCTAATTGTTTGTTGACGTAAAGTAAAAGTGAAATGAGAAATCGTATATGCTTGATCAACGTCCATGACTACGCCTACGTGTTTGAAGTCCATTATGCCCATGTGTACATGCAAGTTGGTTGGTTGGTTGTATATTGATTTACGTCCCTCTTGAGAATAT
Organism: Ostrea denselamellosa; assembly: GCA_024699665.1. Classification (NCBI taxonomy): domain Eukaryota; kingdom Metazoa; phylum Mollusca; class Bivalvia; order Ostreida; family Ostreidae; genus Ostrea; species Ostrea denselamellosa. The sequence goes on along the minus strand of JAMZEH010000023.1, from coordinate 27,567 downwards.
TTCAATCATATGGAGACGTCACCATTGCCCATGAAGGGTTGCAAAATTTAAGCCTATACTCGGCGCTTATGGCCTTTGAACAGGGAGGGATCTTTATCGTGCCACACTTGCTGTGACACGGAGCCTCGGTTTATGCGGTCTCATCCGAAGGACCGCCCCATTTAGGCGCCTCATATGACAAGCAAAGGGTATTGATGACCTATTCTAACCCGGGGCCTCCGTGACCGAGTGGTTATCGCATTGCGATCAAAATCACAAGGTTTCTCACCTCTAGTCGACGCGCGTTCGATTCTCGCTCGCGCCGATATATATGAGAAAGTTCGCCAGTTTACTTTGGGAAGGTCGGTGATCTCTACCCGGGTACATTGTGTCTGGGCTCTCTCCTCCACCAATAAAAACTAGACGCCCCCAGATAACTGAAAAAAATATTGAATGTGGCAGAAAACAATAAACAATCAATCAATCATATTCTAACCCGGATCCCCACGGTTGAGGAGGTTGGGATTGAGTAGGAATAATTGAATGAGGAAGCATAATTTAATCGTAACAGGAGGAAAGAATGATGTAATTCTGTGAGGAAGAAGGAAATTCGAGATATGATATGATTCTATAAGGATGGAGAAAACATATATATCATAAAATATAACTGCATGGAAAATTACAATAATACTATCACGCTATTAAAAATGATCAGAAATATCAAGTAAATGAAGGTCTGTTTCGTGGAAACACAGAATTGTTGACATTACAGTTTACTTAAGATATATCTACGAGAACACTATCAAGGTTCATTGTACTACTTCCCTTTTTATACTAGTTTATAAAGGAAATAATGATGAGGGATTGACTTTATATAATTCCCTTCATGAAATAAAATTTAAAATCTCATAATATTGAGATGTTGGGGAAACAGACGCTGTTTAAAAAGGGTTTATCTTTATATAAATGGGGAACATGAATCATCGTTGCGTCTGATAGTATATAGGATCATACCACGTGATTAAGGAAGCTTTTAGATCAAAAATATATCCGTCGGTGTTCGTAATATATATATATATATATATATATATATATATATATATATATATATATGTATATATATACACATTAAAGGTTTCTATTACATATGCATGTTGGTGAAGACAATTTTAAGTCACTCAATAACTTGGGAAAATTCTTAGTACAAGCTGTGAATATACGAAATTTAGCGTTACAAGTCTAGATTGTAATTATCGTCTTCTTCTAATAACATGTGTAAAACATAATGTAACTATTTATATTTGTAATTTTTCTCTTTCCATCTTCTGCTGTCCTTTCACCCGTTGTTACTTTATAAATTTAGATATATTGTATATTTACTTGTACTAGATGTATTCCGATGAGTTGTATAAGCACAATAAAGAACTGAATATGTCGTTTATCTTTTATTTATTTTATTATTATTTTCACACATTTTTTAGCTTCTTCTCCTAAACTACTTTTTCAATTTCTTGCCAGAAAATATCCTCAGGCAAAGGGAATGCAAATTTGTTCAAATGAAGGGCCATGTTCATTTCCTACAGATGATATTGGGGAAATAATGAATTTTATATATAGATTCAAATGAACTCAAACTACAGTGCATGGTCGCCAGGGCGTGGATGGAAATAAGTAGTGCACTTCAAGCTTACTGACGAAAGGGTCGAAATTCAGAAAATATATATGAGAAAAAATATTATGAATTTGTCTTTTTTCAGGAAATTTAGTTAACCGACATAGAAGTGTCCTCATATAGTGCAGATTTTTCTTTATTTAATTCTGTGACCCTGAAGCCAGAACGAGTTCACAATAAGGGTGTTGCACGTTGTGCAACCCGGCCAAAAATAATAATGCGATAAAACACAATATGAATCTTTATAGGGAACAAAAATGGTTCAATATAGGGTCATGAAACTTTAGGGTTGAAGCACAATTAAAAATGTTTGATCTCTATGAGAAAGGTGACTCTAGAGAACATTATGGTCGATAATCCTCTGGTTGAGAAAATAAATCAGTGCTAACTATCTGTAGATGTAATTAATTGTGTGTAATGATAAATGCTAATTATCTGTAAATGTAATTAATTGTGTGTAATGATCAATGCTAACTATCTGTAGATGTAATTAACTGTGTGTAATGATAAATGCTAAATATCTGTAGATGTAATTATGTGTAATGATCAATGCAAACTATCTGTAGATGTAATTAACTTATGTAATGATCAATGCTAACTATCTGTAGATGTAATTAACTGTATGTAATGATCAATGCAAACTATCTGTAGATGTAATTAACTGTGTGTAATGATCAATGCTAACTATCTGTAGATATAATTAACTGTATGTAATGATCAATGCAAACTATCTGTAGATGTGATTAACTGTGTGTAATGATCAGTGCAAACTATCTGTAGATGTAATTAACTTATGTAATGATCAATGCAAACTATCTGTAGATGTAATTAACTTATGTAATGATCAATGCTAACTATCTGTAGATGTAATTAACTGTATGTAATGATCAATGCAAACTATCTGTAGATGTGATTAACTGTGTGTAATGATAAATGCTAACTATCTGTAGATGTAATTATGTGTAATGATCAATGCTAACTATCTGTAGATGTGATTAACTGTGTGTAATGATCAATGCTAACTATCTGTAGATGTGATTAACTGTGTGTAATGATCAATGCTAAATATCTGTAGATGTAATTATGTGTAATGATCAATGCTAACTATCTGTAGATGTGATTAACTGTGTGTAATGATAAATGCTATCTATTTGTAGATGTAATTAATTACGTGTAATGATCAATGCTAACTATCTGTAGATGTAATTATGTGTAATGATCAATGCAAACTATCTGTAGATGTGATTAACTGTGTGTAATGATAAATGCTAACTATATGTAGATGTAATTATGTGTAATGATCAGTGCTAACTATCTGTAGATGTAATTATGTGTAATGATCAATGCTAACTATCTGTAGATGTGATTAACTGTGTGTAATGATAAATGCTAAATATCTGTAGATGTAATTAACTGTATGTAATGATCAATGCTAACTATCTGTAGATGTGATTAACTGTGTGTAATGATCAATGCAAACTATCTGTAGATGTGATTATGTGTAATGATAAATGCTAAATATCTGTAGATATAATTAACTGTATGTAATGATCAATGCAAACTATCTGTAGATGTGATTAACTGTGTGTAATGATCAATGCAAACTATCTGTAGATGTGATTAACTGTGTGTAATGATAAATGCTAACTACCTGTAGATGTAATTATGTGTAATGATAAATGCTAAATATCTGTAGATGTAATTAACTGTATGTAATGATCAATGCTAACTATCTGTAGATGTGATTAACTGTGTGTAATGATCAATGCAAACTATCTGTAGATGTGATTAACTGTGTGTAATGATAAATGCTAACTACCTGTAGATGTAATTAACTTATGTAATGAGGAAGAAATATGATACCTACTGTGTATTCTTAATTTCATTTATATAATTCCATTTTTACATATTACCAGACATTTTCGGAAAACGATTTTTTTACTTTACGGTTTTCCATACTAAAGATAGTCTTTACTGAACCCTTTGCCATTACCCCCTCCCTTTTCACTTTCTTTCTCTCTATCAGTGTTTAGTTACAGGTTATTGGATCTGTTTACAGCAGCTACAAAGAATTTGATTGGTTGACAGAGCTGAATTATGATCATTATTCGAGTTAGGATTTTTTTATCATATTTCGTAATGTAAGCTAGTGGTTTATCAGCATGACTAAGTTCTTATCAGTGCGTTATCTAATCAATTCACGTTAATCTTTGTAGGAGAAACCCCCACTATGATCAGCAATATTACTATAGGCTTTAAAAGGAAACTATATCTGCACAATACCATACGAAGACATTCGGTATTTATAGACACTGAAATGATATGCTGAAAATAATCAAGTTTGAAAGGATGCAATAACCCCCTATAACATACAAGCATAATATTTACATTATTGTTAGTCTTGACTAAGAATTCAGTCATGTGAAATCACACTAACAATAAAATATCTGTGCTGGATTCAAGAAATGAAAATAAAGCTTCTTTCATGAGAATTCAAAGTATAAACACCTTGTTTTCTTCTCAGTTGTCTATATGAGACATATAGTCAGACCGTACGGCTTGATAAAAGACATTGTAATCGAGATCCCTGCCAAGAAATGTATTTTAATTACTTTACCACAGCGCTTACAATGTGCTCCCATAGCCATGAGTGGATTCAGATCCCCTGTCGTTAATATGAAATGATATACCATCATTTGTGAATGCGTTTTAAATTTTGTAACAAATGAATTACTTTAGGGAATTATTTGCTTATCATATTTCACTCCCGATAGAAATTGACGAGTTATGATATTTATCGTCCAATTCTAAAATTAAAGTTTTACCAATAAGAAATCACCACTTAAATAGGTGAGTTGTAACTTAACCATTGCATTTTAAAAGATTGTGATGTTTCACACATATAACATGAGAAGTGACTTCCATTTGATAATTTAGACAATATTTTATTTTAATCGTTATGGTTTCCATCATCAGATCTTGCTCCGACTCTCCTCTGATTCACTGTAGCGCGCTTCGGTTCGTGTGTCCGTTATGGACAGGTATTGAGTGAAAGGAGGTTTCCATTGCGTCTATACTGTAAGTGGATTGCACTGACCAGGACGAACCTCTTTGATTGCTTTAAAAGAACATATTAAACAATTACAGAAAACTGTACTGTACAGTCTACTGCTATTTGCAGATTTAAAATTTCACAAATACATGTAGTCATTTTTGCTTAACTTTTCACATGGTAAAATATTAGAAATGCTGGATATATTTTGGATCATTTTTAAGAACTTTAAATTGTTTTTCGTAGAAATATCTGTTGTTTATGTAAATAATGAAAAGTTCAACTTGATAGTTATCAAGAAATTAAGGTATTTACCTGGAATTGCGTGATTTGAATTTTAAAATTCCCAAAAGTTTTTTCCTGAACTGTTGATTGGATAAGTTGTAAAGAACGAAGTTCATAGCATAATTTGAAAATTGTAGCAAATAAAAAATTGTCCAGACGAGGCGTAGAACCGCTTCAGCATATTTGCTCTTCGGCCGTTTGTCATAAGAGTCCACTATATAGTAAACAGATATCGGGGCAGTAGAAATCAGAAAATAGACACTTGTAACTAGAAGCATTGTTGTCAATCTCCTGTCGAATCTGTTCATCCGATCAGTAGTTGTTGAATTCTGGACGGTGTTTTTTCGAAATTGACGAGACTGTCTAAGAACATGAATCATAATGGCGTTCATTGAAATCATGAGTAAAAACGGAAGAATGGAAACAAAAGTTAAATCAATCCAAACAAAGACATATTCATCATAATTGAAGTACCGCGTGTTTAAAGACGTACAATCAGTCTCGTTTCCAGTATATTTTATTCCGTTCGTGATTAAAAGATGCAAGTCTGTACCACTCAGTGTCATCATGACTAGTATCAGAAGGCAAACGCATTTGCGTATTGAAATATATCTCATATATTTGAGTGGGAATTTGGTTTTTAGAAATCTTTCAAACACAACACAAACGAGAACCCATGAGGAACACTGCATAGACCAGTATATGACAAACAGGCTGATTTTACAACCAGCCGTTCCTGTTAGTCGGAGATTGTAGTCAAACGTATTCTTCACCCAGTATTGACTTAGACCAACACTTAAAACCGTCATGTCAAGTAGTGCTAAGATAAACAGAAAAATATAAGGAGGCTTCCGCTGGAAATTCATTTTCTTTAAGGCTATAATAATTAGCGTATTTCCTGTCATTCCTATTATGAAAAGAATCGGAGAAATAATTTTCCATATATTCTCCGCTATTTCATTCAGATCCTCGTAGGTATTCAAATCAACAGTGGTATTGGTCACGTCTTGGATCGTAAATTCCTTGTTATGGTTGTTGTTCGTTACATTCTCCATTTCCACCAAAAACGGAAGACTAGTCATTTGTCAGAAACTGTGTATCAAACCATGGACAATTATCACTGAAAGACGGCAACAATTATTAATGTCGCAACTCGTAAAGCAATGCAGAATAATAAGGTGTAATTTCCTATCACGAAACGGGGTACATGCTGGGTCGCTCGTCTATTTGTTAATGTAGTGCTGCACGAATAGACAAACAAATGCTGATCGTCAAATATTTCAACTGATCGATAGGCGATTATTTGGTAACTTTTATCTAATTTATGTTTACACGGTACGTGCTCCTAATCAAACTTATGATTAATTATACAAACAAGTTTGATTTTTATCCTTGTATAATGATATGATTTTTTAAAATATTTACTCGTGATGATGATAATAATAATAATAATAATAATGATAATGATAATAATAACAAAATTAGCAATTTTTTTGATAAATCGTTATTTATGATTGATTGATTGATTATATATTGTTTAACGTCCCACTCGAGAATCTTTCACTCATATGGAGACGTCACCATTGCCGGTGAAGGGCTGCAAAATTGAGGCCTATGCTCGGCGCTTATGGCCTTTGAGCATGGAGGGATCTTTCACGTGCCACACCAGCTGTGACACGGGATCTCGGTTTTTGCGGTCTCAGTCGAAGGACCGCCCCATTTACTCGCCTTTTTCGACAAGCTAGGGGGTGCTGAGGATCTATTCTAACAACCCGGATCCCCACGGGGTTAAATCGTTATTTATGGTGAATACAATACATATATGACAAGGCGACGATAACGAACAGTGATTAATTTCATCATTTTTATATCAGAATACAATATTAAGAATAGGGCAAACATAGACCCCCAGATATAACAGAGGTGGGATCAGGTGCCTAGGAGGAGTATGCTTCCCCTGTTGACCGGTCACACCTGCCGAGAGCCCTGTACAAATAATTTATGAAAAAATAACGCCCAGTCACTGTCACTGGCTGTGATTGGGTATTGTTTAGAACAGATGAGGAATTCCGCATCGAGTTACTTCCCTTCATAGGTCACAGAGTAAAATCACCAGTCCTATTTTCTTCTTTAACTAGATTGTCATTTACATAACTTTACCTGCACATGAAATTAGCGACCCTCAAAGCAAAGTTTTATTCACTTCAACGTTGCGATATCTTATCAGTTACTAAAAACTAAGATTTCAGAGCCTTGTAGTGATTATATATCATTCTTCACCAAGGTTTTCCACGTCATTCCTTCAGTACTTAATGTAAGTTGCTAATGCAGATCTGGAAAATGAAGAATGAATGTCACTGTTACTAGCTGGTAAATGCAGTATTTTATCAAATAACTTATTAATTTACGTCGGATCGATTGTGGCAAGAATAATATAATAAAATGTTATCAGTATTGTTCAAATGATATGATATACATGTACATAAAATATTTATTCGCTATAATTAATTTATTTTGGGTGTCTCTCTACCTCTGTAATATTCTATTCAAATGGGATTTTTAAAGAATGCTGAAACTAAAAGTTTGGTTTCAGCATTAACCATCAAATGTGGAATAGCTATATCGGAAAATGACAAATATATCTCTCATTAAATTCTGTACTTAAAGTCACCATTCGAAATCCAATATGGCGACAAACAGATTAGCAGAATATATACCATTTCTCCATGTAAACTACTAATAATGTATAGTAATGGGATAACGCCTAATATAGATTATTTAGAATGTTGTGTATACATTGACTAGAGTGTGTTCCTATTAGTGGTCCAGCATTCAATCCATAAATTAGAATTCATGATCGACCAAAGTTTCACTTTAGCTTTGTTATTTTTGATCTTGCAAGAAACTCTCTCTCTCTCTCTCTCTCTCTCTCTCTCTCTCTCTCTCTCTCTCTCTCTCTCTCTCTCTCTCTCAATATAATACATATACTCTCTCTCTCTCTCTCTCTCTCTCTCTCTCTCTCTCTCTCTATATATATATATATATATATATATATAATGTATGTATGTATGTGTCACTAAAATGACCAATGACATGAACAATTAGATATCATAGGGACGACCTGTCCTTCGCAGGGCAAAGGAAACGTTTTACGTTAAAAAGTGAAGGTAATGCACAGTGGTCAATCCCGCAAATCCCATGAAGAATGCAGATGAAGAGAGAACAGCAAACAGGGATCCCTGGACACAACAAAAGTGGGATCAGGTGCCTAGGAGGCGTAAACATACCCTCATGACCGGTCGCACTCGCTCTGAGCCCCATAAGATAGCGTACGGTAAAGTATTTTATATTTAGAATTGAACAAATCAAATTAAAGCGAGTCAACCAAAATGTATTTTTTCTCGTTGTTCTAAGGACGGGACAGATTGTCTCTAGGATTTATCTAATTGTTTGTGTCGTTGGTCATTTTAGTTCTCTATATAGTTTTTTTTTTTACGTTTGATCTTATATCCACTTTGTGGATCCGACACTGAAAGGAATCTGATGTTGTTTGGAATTTAGTGCTACATCTATCTATTTATTCAATTATTTATCTATCCATATCTATCTGTCTGTCTATCTCTGTGTATCTTATTTAACCTATCTATCATACATGTGTGTAGTCACCTCACTGCGATCTATTCCCACTTGTCGTTCATATGTCTGCATTACAGCTTTACTGATCCTCTTGCAGTCGGTTATTCTCGCATAATGATTTATACACTAAACTATTACGTTATAAAGCACAGACTTGTCAAGTACTTGCACCCACAAACAAAACTTGGGACACGGTAATCATTTAAGCCTACTACGCACATCCACTTACTGGTATGTGTCTGTCCTTTCAACTCAATTTGTGCCTGGGTGATAACTGTAACAGTGTTCATTTTCTGAAATTTTAACTGCATTCTAAATTGCGATGTAAATACCTCTTTTATGATGTGACACATTTTTAGGATTATTATATTATCCTTTAGGTATTTTGTGATTGTTTTAACATGCATTAATTTTGTCTGCTTATACTTTTGGATTGTTTTATTCCCTACCATTTATTTACTACATAAACGACTTTTTCTATTCCTCTTGTGAGTATTGCGTTTTCATTCTTTTATTAATAATATTATATCCGATCAGGTATCCATAAAAAAGCTCTTACTTGGCACCAAGGTAAGTAAATGATGGTTATTTGGTTGTATATTGTTTAACGTCCCGCTTGAGAATCTTTCACTCATATGGAGACATCACCATTGCCGGTGAAGGGCTGTAAAATTTAGGCCTATGCTCGGCGCTTATGGCCTTTGAGCAGGGAGGAATCTTTCACGTGCCACAGTTGCTGTGACACGGGACCTCGGTTTTGACGGTCTCATCCGAAGGGCTGCCCCATTTAGTCGCCTCGTAAGACAAGCAAGGGGTACTGAGGACATATTCTAACCCTGGTACCGACGGGAAAGTAAATGATGAACTGGGGTTATGATGAACTGGGGTTATGTGGGAAAGGGAGATACCGGTCACTAGTTCATACTTGGCTGAAAAAAAGAAAAAATATAAGTTTATTCCTGGCCAAATAGTTTCCTAAAAGACGACAGTGTGTCAAATCCTTTAATCAAGGTCACGTGGCGAAGACTAAATCTATAATGGAGAGACAAGTCCATGCACCATACAGGATATCACTCCAGTAGAGTCTTAAGAAAATATAATAATTTCATACGATTCGTATCGATTTATCACAAGCAAATACTGTCCGAGTTTTAACAAGAGTGTCTCTCCAAACCTGATTATTGGTTGGCTGGTGACAGTTTAAAAACTGAATTGCCAATAAGGAAGTCTAAGAATTTAAAAAATAGAAATGACAAAGATAAGGCGTTTCAGGGAGCGTTAGTTACCTAATACATCCTTTATATTTGCATTTTTTATTGTTCTTGAATAATTTACAATTTTGCACCCCGAGAATCTCGATATCTCTATTCCCATTCACGTCATATTTTAAACATTTGAACACCTTCAGTCTGTATAAAATTAACACCACTATCGCTTTTTATAAAAACTATTTGAACTACCTGTAGTATCTTATTAAAATTTTAGACTATGTCAAGTCAACGTAGATGAATAGCAAATAACTTGTCGAAATTTATATCAACAATTTTGGATAAGAAAGTTCAATATCAACAAAACGTAAAGTTCTTTGTTTAAAGCTGTCCTGATCTATATTCCGGATATATTTAAGAAATAAAGATCGCCGTTTTCGCAGATGTTGCAGGATAACCTCCGAGGTCGAGAAATCTAAAAGCCGAGGAATTTATATTTCAAATAACATTTCGAGACAGAGGAGGTTAAAGTTACCCTGCATCATCCAAAAATACAAGAACTACCGCGACTCAGAAATATATAGTCTATCGTTTACCTATACAGCTACGAATTAGGTCATCATGATATCATTGCTGTTTTTGGTGACGAAAAAGATTTAGATGGTAGGATATATTAGATCTGTATTGAAAAATATTTCAAGTATTTATTTGGATATTAACAAATTATATTAACTGCTTTGAATACAGTCCAAGAAAGCTATACACACGTTAACTTGCCTGTGCATCACCATTTTTATTTACATGTATCGATCTCGATCAAAATGCAGACAACTGATTTATATTGAATGACAAATATCCTTCAGTCATTTATAAATTTGTTGTGCAACATATATTGATTAAGTTTTATGATTATAGAAATTGAATTATAAGTTATTGATTTTATTTTTGTATTAGCAAGACACAAAGTGGTAAGTGAGATGTGTATCAATTTTCTTATAATCAGACATTACGTATGAAGGTATTTCTCAGAATAATGACCGAGGCATTCCTTTGAACTTTGTAATAACCATAGTGGAATTCATTTTCAAATACATGCACATAAGTTATGATATCATTGTTCAATATGTTCGTTACACACTGATTCTGACTACGGATTACTCCGTTTATTTGATCAAGATATAGGGCTCACGGCGAGTGTGACCGATCGACAGGGGATGCTTACTCCTCCTAGACACCTGATCCCACCTCTGGTATACTCAGGGGTCTATTTGCCCAACTCTTTATTTTTTATTCCTTATAGGAGTTGATCACCATCCTTTATCTTCACTTTTTGTTCTATTTCACTGCAAGATATACATTTAGCATCACGTGTGCATTTCTTTTGAAATACATGTTTTCAAACATCTAAATCCTCTAAACGAGTATATTTTGACTGATGAACATTTGCACACAACTTTTATTTTCTTATTCTTTCGTAGTAAATTTGCTAGTTTACTTTCGGAAGGTCGGTGGTCTCTTCCCGGGTACATTGTACCTGGGTTCTCTCTTCGATCAATAAAAGACTGCACTCCACCAGATAGCTGAAAAATTGTTAAGTGTGGCGGAAAGCAACAATCAATCAATCAATCAATCAAAACATGATTTATTCAATCAACACACTATGTTACCATTTGTTTGATGTACGATACGATCCTGTATGACAGTTGTGAGGTGTGAAGATCACGAAAGGTTTTTCTTAAGTTTTAAAAATCCAAAAGCTCTAATGATATCATGGGATGTTTGTCGTTACACAGGAATTATTAGACTGATGAAAATCTAGTTTAAACTTATAGACGTTACAAGGGAATTTCATAGAAACCATAATAAAGAAGTCAAGTCGTATTCAGACGGAATCATATATAATCTGTGAACTTCTAGGATAACATATATTTATTTCCTAGTATTTCAAAAGCATTTTAGAATTAGCAATAAATATTGGATATACATTATACACTGTCAAGAATTGTTTACCAATATGTATAGTTTTTCTACGTGTTTATTTTACACGTATTTTTATAATTTGTTTGTAGTCTTGTACTTGATACACCCAATCCTCAGAAAAGAAAATACACACACTCAGTATGTAATAAATCAGGTTATCATCGCACTCCTTATTTGCTACGTATCTGAGTCATGTAGATGTGAAAGCACTACAGGAGATGATTGATTGTATAGTGTTTTACGTCCCACTTCAGAACTTTTCACTCATAATGAGACGTCACCATTGCCGGTGAAGGGCTGCAAAATTTAGGCCAATGCTCTGCGCTTACGGTCTTTGAGCAGGGCGGGATCTTTATCGTGTCCCACCTACTGTGACACAGGGCCTCGGTTTTCGCGGTCTCATCCGAAAGACCGCCCCATTTAGTCGCCACTTACGACAAGTAAGGGGTACCGAGGATCTATTCTAACTCGGGCCCCCACGGGGTCTACAGGAACACATATATAATTCATACACCTTCAAATATATTAGGGGTATGTTTTGTGTTTAAATGCCATGTTTATAGTTCTAACTACATAAAAGTGTCATTACAGGAGATGATCTGTATTTTGGAGAGTACACCTATATAGCAATGTTACGGAGTTGTGCGAACCTAGAAACTTTTTATATTACACAATCCATTGTTGTAAACATGGTGTATCTCCTAATATTCTTGTATCCATTTCTGCCATTTTATCATCGTAATACATTGTATATTGTCCATCGTCTAATTTGTATACTGTCATACTATTAAATATTAGGTTTGTTATTAACTGTTTTAAAGTCCATCTATCGGTTTTGCCTCGCCTTTTATGGATTTTAACAACCCGACAAATATTTGTAAGCAGTAACAAACCTAATAAGTGTTCCGTTTTTCGAGGACCAATATGTCTTAGATGTAAACGAAAGATGTAAATGTAAAAAGAAATACAATTGAACAGCGTTCCAAACGCCCTGTTGTCGTCTAAATTATGCTATTATGCGATTTCTCAAACATATGAAGTTGTGAACAAAAAGTACCGTGTTTATGGACATTTCTAACTGAATACTCTTCATAAAAGCAGAAGACAGAGATATGCCTATTCACTGAATCTCTATTTGATTTCATGAGTCCATAAAAATTATTACAGGGGGCTAAAAATAGATACTAATGAAAATATTCTTTTAAAATATGCATAGAATATCCGTATTTTTAATGTATCATGAATGACATTTTTTTCTTCTTTTTTGCATGGTTTTCTCATGACATGCTTAAAGAAATTTAGATGGCAATCATGTGAAGCGTTTTATCCATGACGATGCGTCACTCTAGTTCGAGGCAAAACAACGTTAGGCCGTTCTTAATGTACTGATTTTAACTACCGATTACTCCTATTGCCTGATCAAGATATAGAACTCATGGCGGGTGTGACCGTTCAATGGGGGATGCTTACTCCTCTTAGACACATTATACCATCTCTGGTATGTCCAAGGGTCCGTATTTGCTCTTCTCTTATTTTTATATTGTTTATAAGATTTATGAAATTGATCATTTATCGTCATTTTCACGTGTTCATTATAATTTAACTATTACATACTTTTCAGTACTGAATAATAGAACTCTCAGAGAAACATACTGTAATTTGTGTGTCCTCTGTCTCTTTTAGATACTCCCTTGGTGACATTAACCAATTTCCTTCACCTTTGATATGAAAGTATCATCTACTAATCATGATACATTTACATGCATCTTTTATCTATTAAGATGACTATGAGACGGAAATCACTACATTTATCATTTCGACTCAATCTTCAACTTTAATCTGTTAACCTATTAAAAATTGGGTGAACGTGCAGGAACGTATGAGCAAACTGTGTGTAAAATTTAATAATTTTAAAGTATTTTCAAGCATTGATCTACCAAGAGACACAAGATTGTGATAATTCTTTTTTTGATTTGTGGAAAAGTAAACATTGCTAGATCTATTACATAATTTACACAGAGGATTTCATCTACAATAAACATTGTCGATTTCTTACGAATTAGTAAATAGGTGATCAAATTACGTCTCCTTTTCCAGTTGAAAGTCAAGATTTGAACATACTCACCAAGTTTTAAAAAAAAATACAGGTTAATATTATCAAACTTTTAAGAAGGAATTTGCTTTTAGTTGAAGCAACTAGAATTTATTGCATTTGTTCTAATATACAACCCCCCCCCCCCCCCCAAAAAAAAAAAACGCTCAGAGATTTTGAAATTAGTTATCTGCCATTCATCACATTAATCATATTCTTATTAATGTTAAATTAATTCGTTTTGAATTCGCCGAATTACAAACAGAATGAAACAAAATAAAAATATCTCATTTTATACACATATAATTGATGCTACATGATTTTTCAACTTTAAAATATCCATTGTAGTTTTTTGGGTTTTGTTTTGTGGGAATGGTGATATATTCTTATATACTAAGTATAACATTGACATTTCCTCTGTATTTAGATCATTTTTATAAATGAATAACATTCTAATGTATACAAAATTTACGAAAAACAAACCTTGTCAAAAATATCGAACATGATTGATATCTAGAGAAGTAAATTCTCCATCAAAAATGTTATATCACAATGCACTTTGAGCATATATTTTACTTTAAAAAAAAAGAGTTCAATTGGACTACATTGTATACAGATATTAAGCATACTTCAAAACACTGAACTGAACACGGACACAATGTCTAGCACATGTGAAGTAGCATAAATATATGACGTAATAAACAACAAAATAATCATATAAATAAATAATGCAACACACTTGAATTTCAATAACAGTCTAACAGAGATCATCAATGAGATGTCTAACTATGTCAGACATGCAGAAAGTGACTAGATATATCAATCTTATAACAATGTATCATAGCAGTCTTACATATTTTCGTATTTTTTAAATATAAATTCAGTGACTATTCTATCACCAGAAAACAAACCCACTTGTTCTGAAGCCGGGATTTCCGCATCCCATTGATCTGTAGACATTAACAGAGTCTCAGTAGGCATCCTACGAAACAATCAGTCTCCAAAACAAAACACCAAACACGTTTGTTTTGATAAAGATTAGTCAGAGCTTCCATTTCATTCCCCTGAAGACATATCATCCATTTCTTTGCCAGTGTCCGACCCGACGGATGTTTCTGTAGTTTGAACACTGTATACAAAGTCGTTCTTCGAGGATTTCCTTTGGTAAAAAACGTATAAACATAACTTATTTGTTGGACAGCGGAACAAGTTTGAAAACTAATATTTAGGAATTTTCAATACAGGAAGAGAAAGTTAGTTCAATTGAAATATTTGAATTTATATATACTCACCTTTTCTTTTCCTCTGTTCTGCATCTGATAACGAGCAAGAATTTGTTCCGAAATCTAGCATTGGTTAAATTATACAAAAAGAAATTTATGGTATAATTTGTGAACTGGAAAATATACGTTGTGGACCATAAAACGTCCATTTTCGCACTTTCTAGATCAGTTAGGTTACTCTGATAAGAATCCACAATGAAATAGACACTTATTGGCAGTGTAGCAACGAGGAAATATGCACTAGTACACAACAACATTCTGGTTAATTTCACATCGAATCGATTCAGTTTTTTGTTTGTCTGTCTATTCTGGACAGTGCTTTTCCGGAATTGCCTAGACTGTCGAAAAACGCGAATTATGGTTAAGTTCATCACGATCATGAGTAGAAATGGAACCACCGAGAGGACGGAGAAGTCAATGTACGTAAAAGTAAACTCTTCAAATCTAAAATATTTTTCTGTCAGGGAATTGCATTCTACCTCTGATCCATCCATAATTAAGCCGTTTGTCCAGAAGTAGTGCATATCAACCCCTGTCAGAATTATTATTAGAATAACAAGTAAAACTAAACATCTCGGCACAGTTACTATCCGTGGATATCGGTATGGGAAATTAGTCTTTATGCAACGTTCCAAGACAATGCAGACTAGAATCCAGGAAGATAGTTGCATGGACCAATAAATAAAAAACAAATTAAACTTGCAACCAAAGTTTGTCAGAGCGCGAATGTCCACTGAAAAAGTTTCTTTGATCCAGTATCTGCTGACTCCAACACAGAGGACCAAGATGTCACTCAAAGCTAGAAAAAACAGAAAGAAATATGGAGGCTTCTTATGGAACTTCATCTGTCTTAAAACTACGATGGTTAACACATTACCGCTTACACCGACAATGAACAGAATTGGTGAAAGCACGACCCAAAGATATCTGGAAATGTCCTCAAGAAAATCCTTGTAGGGATCGGACCCTAATGAATTGTTCAAAGACGGTGTCACATTGGTAGATGAATCAATCGGCCATTCTGTGGATGAATTTGAAAATAAATTATTTCCAGAATCAGAATGAAGCTGTATTGAATTGCTAACTGGTGTCATACTGTCGTGAAAGAGTCCACTATGGTCAATAGAAAGTCCCTTGTATACCTTCCTCACCATGTGAAAAGATTGTCACACCAGGAAGAGATAACATATGCACACTCATGATGAACATAATCTTATCGAGTAACTAACCAGAAGTAATTCAAACGTTAGACCGATTGACAGTTGCACTATCTTTTGTAAACTCCCACTTTAACCACTGAACATAATTCTATGCACCGCGTGCAGTTCATTTAAAAATCATATCTTCTACAAGATTTATCTGTGAAATAAATTCATCATATATTGTGAATCGTCTAAAGAACGGTCTTTCAACATGTACGACTTTGAAAATCTGAATACAACATTTTATACTTTTCCTCATTAAATTAACCTTGATATCATCGTGTTTTATCCAGTAATGCTCTGCGATAATGTATCAAAAAATATCTGTGATCCTAATCTGAATTTAATTAGCAAAAACCTTAATTAATGCTGTGGAAATTTTCTGAACGGAAACAGTTTTTCCCGCGTGATTTTAAAAGATCAAATAAAATGTAAAAGATAATTAATACATGTGCATTAAGATAAAAGGTTATTCATTAAACAAATACGCATTACATAAGTGTTGTGAGTAGGCATTAACTATGGTCCATAAAGGTAGTTTTGGAACAGACTGTTTTTGTCTCGTGTTCTTTTTTTCTTCTTGGTATTTTTCTTTCCACAAGTACCGTGATTGAGATTGAACATCTTTAGAGTTATTCATTATCAGTATGCAAATGTACGATTTTGCTATCTATGTGCATGCAGTTACGCTAAATTTGTTTTCTGGAGTGCTATGAAATGTTTCAAAATTTACTAAATACTCGTATGGATATATTAAGAAGGCCGAACGTTTGGTATAATTAACTTTTCTGTAACATTGCAGATCCACGTGGATGCAATAATTGAAAATTCGGATTACCGGAACTCTTAAAAGCATTTATGATTCCCTTATTTTTTCTTTTGTTTGTTTTTTTTTTATTCGGTGGTGGTTACTGGGATATATCAATTTTTTAGTTGTTTTTTTTTTCAAAGTTCTTGGGTAAATATCGTCTAAACAGGTTGATTTTGTGTCCTTAATCATTAATGCTTTTTAAATAATTAACAATATTGTTCATTTTCACCTCAGAATTAACAAAATCAGATAAATATTCTGGTGGACCAGGATTTTTTATTTCCTTTAAAAATGCTTGATACCTGTGAGAAAATTCTCTCGTAATTACAATTGTGTATATAAAGCCGAATTGGACATCCTATGAATAGTCTTGGGAGCGTTTGATTTGGTAAACGGAAAAATGTGCGATATCCTAATATCGAGATAATTATCTCGTAATTACGAGAAAAGATCACGTAATTACGAAAAAAAAAATAGTTCAACAGCTTATAAATAGTCTTGGAAATTCGATGTGGTGAACGGGAAGGTAAGCGATGAGAGTGGTATTATTGAAACGTTAGTTTGGGATAAACTTTAAGGTCTCTTGTTTCATATTATGCGTGGAAACAAATCACTGAGAATTTCCAAAGTTCCACCAACGTGCCTGATGAGTACAGTCAAATTCAACCTGTTTTCAAAATCTTTATTCGGAAATCAATACCTGTATGGTTATATGTCTATTTCTAATTTTATTTATTTATTTATTTTGTCCTTAAAACACATGATGTGAAAACTTGATTGTACAAAAAATAATGAGACCAAAGGACAACAAATATCCATGAGAATTAGAAAACATGTAATTTCTGTAGAGAATATATAAACTGCTTACATTCATCGGGGATCTAATGTATTTTTCTGAAGGAAGTAGAGGTAGACCGTTATACCAATTCACTTGTATGCATTGCTCATAAAGAGGCTAATAAAAAGATCGCCGGAGAGTGGATCGCTCCAATGTTATTTGTTGCGTATTAAGTTCAGTTTATTTTTCTCAAACTGGTACATGAGAAACACACACACACACACACGATAATGAACAAATAAAACTAGTCAGAGGACAATATATAAAAAGAGACATGACAAAAAGTAAATATGTATCTGGGAATCAAAGAGGACGGACACCATAAATTTTCAAAATAAACATACATGTTTATTCAACATATTTTTTTTTTTGGGAGGGGGGGGGGATTGACATTAGTTCTGTAAATTTAATAACATTAGATTTTTGAGAGTAGTATTTGCTCAGATAATCGTTTCTAACATCAATTCGTACTTTACATTCCAGAGTATAGTGAAATTCGTCTGCAATGTGAGTATTATTACACAGTGTATAAAGTATTTCACAAAATGGTATTCCATGTCATCTCTCGAATTCTGCTAGTAGACGATAGTTTGTAGTACTAAATTTTAAAAATATATTTTTGAATTTCGGATATATCTTATTTTGATATTTTATAATTTTCAAAGCCGAATTTTTATCTAAAGATTTTGTACACTTACCCCTTTCAAGAATTACTTATATCACTGAACCACTTTTGTATAAATTGATTTTGTAATGTTTGTTTAATAACAGAAGTTATTCATTCAACCATTTAACCAGTTTTATATATATATAATATATATATATATATATATATATATATATATATATATATATGCCAGAAGTGGTGTAAATCAAATGGGGATTCTAAAAAATCTAAACAACTTTCAGTAAATTTGAAGTCACAAAACTTTTCTCCAACCAACAACATCAAAACGTATGATTTTACAACACTTTACACGACCATACCTCACAATAAATGACCCCTTGATGATCCGGGTTGTTAGAATATATCCTCAGCACCCCTAGCTTGTCGTAAGAGGCGACTAAATGGGGCGGTCCTTCGGATGAGACCACAAAAACCGAAGTCCCATGTCAAAGCAGGTGTGGCACGTAAAAGATCCCTCCCTGCTCAAAGCCATAAGCGCCGAACATAGGCCTAAATTTGCAGCCCTTCACCGGCAATGGTGACGTCTCCATATGAGTGAAAGATTCTCAAGCGGGACGTTAAATAATATTTAATCAATCAATCAATCAATCACAATAAATGAAAGACTAGACTTTTTGACGTCATAGACAGTTGCTTCTTTAACAAAAATGATAAAAAGAAATATTCATATCTAGTGATTAGTCATCCAAAAATTATTTAGTTAAGTACCACTCTGACTCCATGCATAAGTACTCTGAAGTTGATATTAAAAATTTGCTAGATTTCCTCATTGGCAATTTCATCGTAGTCTTTGGTGATCGGGTTTTCCCCGAAGAAAAAATCTATTGCTGTTGCCTTGGATTCAAAATTTAGATATATCGACGACGTTTAATCTATTAACAATTATCGTTTTCATTTACATGTCGATTCAGTATATCCCAGTGAACTTGAAGTAAAAGACACCACAAAGTCTTCCACATCTGCTTCGTACTTAGATGTCTTATTGAAAATAGATGCTGACGGCAAATTAACAACTCAGATTTATGACAAATGGGATGATTTCAATTTCTCCATTATCAACTTATCTATGTTGCGATATTCCAATAATCTACAGGTCGCGGTAGCTCAGTGGTTAGAGCGTTCGCTTCGTAACCGGGAGTTCGAACTTCCTCGTGCCATGGCCGCGTCAAATCTAACACGTAGAAATAAGTAGTGATTGCTCCTTCGCCAAACGCTTGGCATTTAGAAGTGAGAATCACGGGTCTTTTGGATATGACCTTTAAAACGGAGATTCTGTGTCACAGTAGGCGTTGGCACGTTAAAGAACCCTCACTGTTATGATCCTGAGCGCTAAACATAGGTCTAAATTTGTGGTACCTTACCTACAGCTCAAAACGACGGGACGTAAAACAATCAATGCATATGGTGTTTATATCTCTCAACTGGTTCGATACGCAAGAGCTTGTTCTGCATATGATCAGGTTTTAAACCGAAGCAGCCTACTGACAAACAAAATGATGTAGAGTCTCATTTAAAGTCAGCATTTCGTAAATTCTATAGTCGTTATAACGATCTAGTTTGCCAGTATAACCTTCCATTAGGTCAAATACTGTCTGACGTTTTTGGCACACTGACTCTGACTGTGGTTTACTCCGTTTACCAGATCAAGATATAGAGCTCATGGCGGGTGTGACCGGTCGACAGGGGATGCTTGTAAACTCCTCCTAGGCACCTGATCCCACCACTGGTATGTCCAGGGGTCCGTGTTTGCACATCTCTTTGATTTGTATTTTCTATTGGAATAGCGCCTTAGCCTTTTCATTGTGACCTTGTTCTTGCCATATGTTTGGTACGTTGTATACGTTAAAAAATTCTGTATATAATCCAACCATGGATTTGTGAAAATTCCATCACAATGCAATTTAAACAGGCGTTTATATAACATGTATATAATTTTATTTTCTTGACCTGCAAACAGTTTGGCCGAATATGAAAACACTCTACAGTATACCAAAATATATAGAGGGAAAGGACCTGTTTTGTCATAGACCATGTACGTTGGCGTGAAACTTTTAAAATTAAAAAAAATTAAAAGTTTAAATGTATACGTTCAACAACATCAAGGTTTTCATAGCCCCATACTTCAGAACCGTATAGTAAAACTTTTACTACGACTTTATCAAAAAGATCAAACCGGCAATCAACTTGTAATTTAAATTGTTTAATTTTTCTAATGATTCCATACATAGTTTTTATTCTTGTTCACATAAGTATTTTTTAGTTTTAGAAAAAGAACCTGTGAGAGAAAATACAATGCGTAAATAATTGAATTCTTTAACATTTTTAATGACTAAATTACAACAATATGATTTTGTTTTTAACATAGGACCCTTTGAAAATACCAGGATCTTTGTTGCATACACTTAACTGACACTAGATAGTGTTTTTTTTTAAATGATATTTTCATATCAAACATATGTTAAATTACAATTTATCTAATATATAAAACATGTAATAATGTTGACAAAAAAGGCGACCACAGCCACAAGAATGGTGTCGCACAAGAATTCCAAATATTTATTAGCATTAAACAAATCAGCATCTAACCACAACAGATACATGTACCTACAGTTATCTTAACCCCCCCCCCCCCCCATCCTTTCCCATATGTCGTGATCGGCGACAATATTCCAATGGACTTTTATCTCCGACGAGGGTGTTTGATGTAAAAATATACATTGTCTCAGCACATATTTTTGTCGGCGACAATATGTGCCGGTGGACGACAATATGTGCCGTGAGGGTACGTGCATATCGTCACCGAAGAGAATATGTAGCCGAACAATAACATGTACTGTCACAGTGTACACTCAACGCCGGTGTAACGACGAAAAGTGACCCCCGTAGAATAATGACCGGGGGGTCAAATTTCTACGTAGAAAAATGACCCCCCAGTCATTATTCTACGACAAGTAGGGTCATTTCTCGACTGTAGAAAACCCTTCCAGACCGTTTATTCTACGACACCACACACGTTGAAAAATGACCCCCATAGAAATATGACCCCCTACTTTTTCACTATATTATACAATAATATCTTATGAAATGAGATGTAATACTCAATATTCGTTCATCCCAGGGTTGGATAGGGTCGGTGAAGATAACTGTGTCTCCTGTTTTTTGGGTTTTTTTTTTTAAAATATCCTTAAATGTCGTGGAAGCAAATTTAACACCACTTCTTATATGGGCCCCATAAAATATGATTTAATAATTCCTATTTCTTTGTGATTGGCTGAGATTCACCAATGTAGAAAAATGTTACTTCTATATTTATCTGCACATGACTTTCAATGTGTACGGGGTTGGGAAGGAGGAGGTGCGAGCTAATAAATTTTTTTAGCTGTCATTTTCCCCTGATAACGCCCCCCCCCCCCCCCCCCCAATCTATCCCATGAAAGAGCCTGGCATTGGTGTCCTCAATGGGACAAGGGGACACTTAATCTCATTCGTCTGCAAGTCTGTCTGTTTAAATTTGTCACAAAAACTTTAACCTTTGTACGAGATAGGGCTTTCGTATTTCACATGTATATTACCTGCTACAAGATCTTACCAAATATACCATGATTTTTAAAAAAGAAAGAGATATGGCTATCATTTTATATATGTATAATCCTTTCTAAAACTACGTTTTCTGACCCTGTGACCTAGACCTTGAAGGTTGACCTACTTTTCAAAAATGGTATATTTCTGTATATTTCTAGATTGGGAAAAGATAGGGGTTTCGTATTTGCATTCCTGAAACAAGACGTTCTCGAGCATGCTATGGTTTTTTACCCCTTGACCTTCATGTTTGACCTAATCTGCCAAAAAATCGCTGGAAATTACTTTTGAATGACATAATTATATGATAGGGTGTTTATATTTGACACAACATGCCATAAATAATGGTCTCCCATCCAATGACACCGGAAGCGGAGATCACAATTCTTTGATTTCATTTCAAAGCAACTAAAGTACATTAAAGAATTCCAAATTGATATATATTTTTATATATTTATTTATTACAACTACAACTATAAAAAGAGCACAGAAACTTGCCACTAACTTTAATGTATTTTCAACGTTTACTAAGGGGTATCATATTTCGATTTTTTTGCAACAAACTTGTCTTCCAAATCCTCCCATTCACACAATAAATTGAACACATTTGGATCTATTTCCTCGCTTAATTTTTCTAAACCTTTTACTTGATGGGGAAAATCTTTGAACTTCAATACGTATACGTCTTCTGGTCTTTCTAATTCTCTGACAATATTGGAGTCGGTTTCATTGTTTACCAGTGCAGCTTCAAGCATTCTTTTTGAAATATACTGGTGGTATTTCTTTGGCACGAAGTTTTTGATGTAGATGTAAGGTGTTCTGCTGTAAATATCCTCTGTTACATCCAATACAGGTTCGTAATGGTTTCCAATATTCATAATAAAAATGCATTTCGATTTGGATTCGTTTTTTCCCTCATGTAGGGGAGGGTACGGCAGCCAGACGTAATTGTCGTTGTTTTTGTCATTCATCCCGTGCTTGCAGTGAACAAAGATCGTTGTATTGCAAATTGTAGCGAATGTACGGATTTCTGTATCAGTACCCCAGGAACCTTCATGTTCCATCCGCGAATGTTTCAAACATTTTGGATCCGCTTCCATGGTTTGCAATAGATGTTTATTCTCCTTCATAAAGCCAACAACTTTATTTCGCACATCATTGTGATATGATTGAACTCCAAATAAAACATAACTAAATGTTCTAAACAAGCAATTTCCATCTCCTCTCATAGACACCGTCACTGTTGGAATGGAATTCGCGTTTACGTGCCGTCTACGTCCTGTTTTGAGAACATTCTTAACCTGGTGGCCAAACATTGCAGCGTTAATGTCTTGCCACTCATTATCCACTGGATAAAAAAGAATGCGAGATCTCGATTCAGTTTTATTGGTAATTTCAACTTCTGGAATCTTGCGTTTTTTCGGTGGAAGCGGTATACCACAGCTTTTAGTTAATGGAGTGTCTTCCTCTTTGGGTGAATTCCTTTTTTGTCAGCTTTTTTCTGCGTTTCATCTGGTTTTCCATGTGTTTCATCTGGTTTTCCATGTGTTTCGCCTGGTTTTCCATGTGTTTCACCTGGTTTTCCATGCGATTCTTCAGGCTTTCTACTCATTTCATCATCTTTCGATTCCTTGTAAATTTTCAACCTATTTCCATTTACTGCGCATTTCAGTCCCTGTAAAGTGTATGTTCCCTTCTTGTTAATACCTTCAACTATGTAAGGACCGCTCCATAATTTGTTTAGTTTTCCCCCTTTCCGGGTTAACTTTCGGGTATTGTGGAGCAAAACTCTATCTCCAACTTGAAAAGTTTTATTTTTTATGTTCTTATCATGATTCTTCTTTTGTTTCTTTTGCGATTCCTTTATGTTTTCCGCTTCTTCTTCTCTTTCACAAGAAAGCTTTATGAAAGCGTCGGAGCGCTGTTTCAAGAAATCTTCAAACTTGTCATTTTCTGGGATCGGCGAAGTGGGTAAATCAAGTTCAATGGGTAACTTGGCTTCGCGACCATACACCAGAAAGAATGGTGTTTTCTTCGTGGTCTCATGTTGCGCAGTTCTATAGGCAAAAAGCATAAATGGAAGTTTCGTATCCCAGTCATTTTGTAGTTCATTAACACAAGAAGATAGCATAGAACATAGGGTTCGATTGTAGCGCTGCGTATGCCCTCCTGTTTGTGGGTGATAGGGGGACGCAATCCGATGTTCAATTCCATAATCTGAACAAACAGCATCGTTTAGCTCATTGCAGAACTCTCTGCCTTGGTCGGTTATAATGACTTCTGATACTCCGTGATCCGCAATGAACTTGTATAAACTGTTAACGATTGTTGAAGCCTTCTTATCTGCTATAGCTTCTACCTCCACCCATTTCGTCAAATATTCCGTGAAGACAAGTAGGTACTTATTACCTAAAATGAAAGAAATAAACGTAACTACGTTTTGTATCTTCATGTATGTTCCTAAATAGCCATATAGCTTCTTTATCTTTGAAATATTTTGTGAAAATTGGTCTGTAATACTGCTTAAAATCACATGTTTTGTAAGTAAAATGTATTGAAGGTGATAACAAGCATTCACCTCCGATGATTTTAATTTTAACGGACAACTTCAATTCGTAAAAAATTAACGCGTAAAAATTAAATCACTCCTTTTTGATCAAAATTCGTAAAAAATTACAGCAGTAAAAATTACCCGTTATACGGTAATATATTTATAAATATATTTATAAATGAAATATCCAATTATCTGTTTTATATATACATGTACATAGGTTAAAAATATCTATATATGTCTTAAAACACACAAATAATTATATACCCCCAGTATATAAATGTTATATGGAAAACTATTATAATAATAACAATGAATTTTGGATCACATATTATATAGTACCCCGGCAGAAAAAAAACGGAGTAATACATTTCTTTTAGATATTTGTCAACGATTTATGGGGGTTTTTTTTGGGGGGGGGGGTTGTGTGAGAGACAGTTGTGCGGGGTTAACGTTGCTAATAAATCAGACCTACATGTCAGTTAGATTCTAACAAAATGAAATCAAAGGCACAAGCTGCTCTCACTTTGTTGAAATTTTGAGGTCATTAGTTATTTTGCTGAATCTCATTTCATTGTTTCTCGTTTCGTGTTTTACACATACCCATTTTTTCATATATAGAATGAAATCATATTGCATGTTTAAAAAATCCAGTCAAGTGGTCTAATACATCAGGAAAATACATAATAATCTGTTTCTTTCCAATTCGATAACCCTGTGTAATTACTGTTACTTTCCCTACATTAGCTGACCGTTAAAAAAACACGTTAGAATACTAGTAGGTTTTAAGGACCCTCTCTACACCAGTGCAAAATATTTTTTGGACATTGAGAAAAATACATTTTATAAAAGTGTTAATATTAACTATTAAGCTTATTTATATAATTTTCACTATATGGCGCGTGGCATTTACCCCAGGAAAAAAACAATCAAACACTACACAGTAGTAGTATTAGTGAATACAAATGACTATTAATTACTTCCATAGAAAACAAGCTAATTCCGAGAATTTGTGTCCCCCGCTTAGGGAAAAAGTAAACCATGCGCAGTTCGGGGGTGGGGTCGGATCCCCTTGACTGAATTTGTAGAATTATTAAATGTATACATGTATACTGAAGCAAATAAAATATGCTTTATACTGACGCAAATTATATGCAAAGATGAAGTTACATACATGTATATTTTCACGTTCGATATTGTCAAAATTTTACACAATGCATGGTGTCTAATCTAACCTTTATTAAACATTTCTAATAAATGTAATAAGAATATAAAGTCCACCAAGAACCTGTTTTGAATGTAATAACTCTCCTCATACCCCCGTGCTAAAAAAGCGACACATAATACAATAAATACTAATAAATCAAACGGGACGGGACACTTTGAGAGGGGTAAGAGAGGACCTAGGGAGTTTATGTATACAATTACATTGCAAAAGCTCAAACTCTTTTTGAAATATCGCCCGGAAAGGATAGTGTTTCATACAGAGAGAATGTATCAATTTACGACCTTGAACCTTGACCTTTTGACCTCAAAATCAATAGGGGTCTTCCTTAGGCCACAGGGAGTTGGTATGTAATATTTCATTGCGAAAGCTCAAAGGGTTCTCGAGATATCGTGTGGAAACGAAAGCGTTACAGACAGAATGACGGACGACGGACGGACAGACGGACTGACCCAAATTAATATCCCCCACTTTTCAAGTGGGGAACAAAAAATAGATGAAAATAACATGTTCATTCAATTTATCTAGGCCTTTTAAAATGTTAGGAATATTTCAAGTGATTAAAAATTGAGTAGTAAACTGTGAATTTCTATTAAAAATTATCTAAAGGCAGATCACTTTAACTGCATAAAGATGCCATAGAAGATGTATTAATTTTTACATTTTTAGAATTCTAGCTCATAAATTTGATTCATCGTTAAGTTTATGAGTTTCGATTATTTACATTAATTCCAGTATTATGGTTTCACGTGTGTCGATGGAACATTTATTTATTTCAGAGTTTGAACCTGTTTAACAAATATTTAACTAGTATATATTTCATTCGAATGTTCACTTTTCGAGTAGTTTAGAAGTGGCACCCACATACTTACCCTCTCATTAAAGCACATGAGCTGCAGATTGCGAAAATAAAATACAGGAATAGGAGGCCAGTCGCATATTGATTTAATTTTAATAATTATTGATTCAATAAACTCAAGCAATTATTAAATAATAAAAAAAATGTTTTATTTCATTTAATAAAAAGACATTAATTTTTTAATTACATTCGAGCGTAAACTTATTTAATGAAAACACCTCAATACATTTTTTGCAATTTTATCTATGCATGCTGTGAACTATTCTTTATAGAGGATTCTTTATAGAGAATTCTTTATGAACTACCTCTGCTAGTTTCCTGCAATGGTCCAACTATATCCATTCCTATTTGCACAAATGGCTTTGACTTTACTGGTATGGGTCTCAATGGCTGCTTTGCTTTCTTCAAGGTAGATTTCCTTTAGGACCGATCACACCTCTCTACGTAATTCTTAACGTCATCATACGACGATGCCCAGTGATATCTTTCTCGAATTTTCTTCCATCTACGAAATATATTCATTTGGAAAAATTTAAGTAATAAATGCGGGGGAGAAGCAAATGTTTAATCTGAAATTTCTGATTATAACTCAACTTTTGTGTGTGTGTGTGTGTGTGTGTGTGTGTG